>VXAZ01002264.1:38553-76486 GCA_013399875.1 Gymnorhina tibicen
CCTCAACTCTCCGTCTCTCTCCGAAGAAGCAGAGCCGAAAAGCTGGCTGAAAAGTAAGAAGTGCTTCCCCTGCCCTCAGTAGCAGAAGTAGCTAATCTCCGTGTCCTTGAAGCACAAACTGTTTTGAAAAGTTCACTCAGTTTTTTTTCTCTGTCTCTTGCATCCAGTTTTAAAGGCATAGAAAGGCTCAGGAATCATGTCTGGGCATAGAGCAGTGATAGGGGATACAACAGCATAAAGTCACCCCAAGACAGGCAGGGATGCCTTTGATGTTTCCTTTGTTCTCACTCCTATGCATTTTAATGGCATCAGATTTTGTAATACTTAGAACTAAGGATTATCTTCACTGTGAATGGCTTTTGTGCCCTTTCATTTGATTGGCTCATACAGAAATCACCAAGAGGCTGCAGTGAATCACTCTGACTCATTACCTTGAAGTAATAGGTTAGACTTTTTGCAATTTTGTCTGGCTGCAAATGTGATTTGAAAATTTTTATATTGTCTTCAAAACATGAATTCACAGAAGAATAAAACCAGAATAAAAATCCCTTTTCTTGATGCAGCTAATATTGTCTTCAACAAAATTAAGACTTGAGAGGCTTTGACTTTTCGTTTGTTTGGACTTCCTGGTTGTTTTTTTTTTTAATTTGAGGGAAAGATTCTTCTACAGGGAAGTACTACAATCAAAATAAAGAACCAAAGCATGAAACTGACACTTCTCTGTTCTATTTTTACTGCCCTTACAGGATTTGTTATGTAGTATTTGGCATAAGAGATCCATCATGGTTTAATTTTCCATCTGTGAAAAGGAAATGATGTTCTATAACATTGTTTGCTATAAAAGAGTATTTTGCTGTTAATGGTTTTTGCAGAAATGGTTAACTGCAAGTAACTTAGCAGTTATAGAAGTTAAAACTCCATTCTGGAGGATGTCTGGAAGTCATCTTCTATGTGTGTGAGTGTCTGTCTGCGTGTAACTTTTAGCATTTATTTGTTAATTAGATATGAAAGTGTAACATCCACATCAAATTAAAACATCTGGCCCTAAGGAGATCATATTAATGTGTTAAAGCAGCAGAAGAGCTGGAATTAAAACCCAAGCTCTTTTTTTTCTTTGAACTACATACCTAAGACAATGAGGAGAGGCTTTCATATGAGCCACCCCTCTAGGTAATATATAAAGTGTGTGAGAGTTAACTTCACGCTTTGAATGAAATATATGTAATTTAACAAACAAATATTATTAGTTTATATGATTTTCATTCATTTGTAATTTCATGACATGTATAACCACTCACCTTAAAGGAAACTCACTTTTTTTTTGGTACCAGTTATCTCATGCATTATGGAAATTGCAGTGTACCTAAAGTATACTTAACTTACAATCAAAGTACGTTTAAACCATATTGTATTTAATGTAGAATACTTCCTCCTAAATCCAATTCAGATAAATTTATTCCTTGAGGTTTGAGAACTAATAATAGCATTTCTAAATTTATAATAATTAGTTCTGTTTAATGTGCTACTTTTAGACATATAACATCTAACTCATTTTGAAAGATGCTTGACTGGAGTCTTAGAGAAGTGAATTCCACAGGTGCAGGATCGCCAGATATAAGGGACTAATGTGTATGTCTCAGACACTGGTAGCTGAATGGCTGTGGAGACAACCAAGGATTGTTGGCAATAACTGACAAACCAGTTTCCAGGACAAGTGTATAATTTACTAATAAAATTTTCTGAGTTTTTTGCAGATCCTTTGACTTTCTTTCAACCGTGTGCACTTATGAATCTAGGGTATTCCCTTTCCTTTAAGGGTAGGATTCACACACAGGTTAAATATACTATGCATTCATATGAAAACATTGCATTTATTATTTAATTTCCAGCTTCTTTCTTTCATGCTGAGACTATCAAAGTGAAAGAACATCACTCATAGTAATCTCTCAAATTGCTTTCAAGCATCAGCACTAGAACACTGGCAGGGTATACTAGTAGATTTTTAAGCACCCTGATTTTTAAGCACTTAAGTTTGCTTGTTTAGTTGACAATCAATAGTATTGAAGAGGTGGTTTGATAGCAAATTATTTTTCCTGCTGGAAATGTTACAAACTCCATGGGTGGTCTCATGGCACTTTCAGATAAAAGTGGTGCAAGTGGTATAGGAGGAAATTTATACTAATGCCTGGGTAGCCAAAGTGACAGAAGCGGCAACTAACTAAAATAAATTTATAGGGGAGAAAAGTAGAACGAAATTAGGCAGAAATCCTGTCTGTCCCAATGGAACTAGGGATCTGGCTCTATTTTATATAAATGGATATCTGGAAAAAATGAGAGAGGTTTTACTGCAAATGATTCTCACCAGAAGACTGAACATATACTCAGATAATGAGATTTTTTTACAAGAAGCTGCTGTAGATGAGTCTATCATAAAGTCTTGATATGAACAAATGGAGAAAGCAAAAAGCATAAGAGCTGTTTAAGTGCAAAGATAGACTTACATTTTTGGTGAGGGAATAATAATACAGAGCAGTTACAAGACTATATATTTACTATAGAAAAGATATGCAGCATGTAAAAAAGATCAGAGGACTTAAGAAAATCAATTTCTATTTTCCCTTTAATCTCTGTCATATAGATTTTTTTTATATGATCCTATAAAATTTCCTAAGATACTAAATATCTTAATTTCCTACCTATGACATAGGAATGCTGCATACCTGCAGGCACAGAGTGGTCAAACACTGCTGTGGAACAAGTATGAATAAAAAAACACATCCCCGAGAGACTGGTCAACACCCCAGACATCATGCTGTCATCAGTGTATATTTTATGCTTTCAAGATTACTCTCTCTTCTCATACTTAAAATTTCTTTCTGCACCTGTAAGCCTTCTGAACAAAAGCTTAGCTGAACCTGATCGATCCCTGCAAACCTTCTGTTTTGATAAATCATCATTTCCCTCCAAAAAGCTTTCCTTCAGAGTTCCTTAGATGCACATAATGAGGCATATTGAAAAACATGTATCGATCGAAATACGATATGTAGCCCACTAAGGGCTAAAATTTCCCCCCAGTATTTTCTACACAGAAATAACCTGACCTCCAACACTCCTGCCACAGCAGTATGAGTTTTATTCTGAATCAGGATAGATAGTTGCAATAAAACAAGCCACAGTCTTGTGACATGCGCAAACATGCCAAACAAACAACTTCCAGAAAATCAAATACATTCTCACTTCTGAAACGTTGGATAACATCCTGCGTTGTCTCACACCTGAAAAATCAGAGTAGTAAACCACTGAACCATCCAGTTCTCTGAACAGGAGATTTTAAATAAAGGTGTGAAGATATAGTGAATAAAACAGAAATTACCCTTTCCCATTGTTTTCCACAGACTTCAGATTCTGATTCACAGCAGATTTACAGTGGAATGGTGAATTTACAGTATCTCTAGCCCATATAAACCAGACCTTTAAGTATTTTTATTTGCAATTACTTAAGTGACACCCTGCAGCTGAGGATTTTGTAATGCAGCAATTCCAAAAAGATTATTTAATGTCATGCAAATTGATAGGCTATTTCCAAGGCTTTTATGAGAGAATAATATCTCTAAAGCAGACAGGAGAAAAAAAGCAATGCTACTAGGTCAGGTTGATGTGGTGCCTTGCATTCAGCTTTAGACAATGTATTGCAGTACTGATATTAAATCTCGCTGTGGAGGGAGAGATAAGCCTACATTAGTCATGTCTGAAGCAATGCTTACGTAATATATTGACATAAAGAAATTTTTCAGACCAGAAAGACTGAGAATTGATTCAGGCTTTTCATTTTCCATGGGTTCAGTAGTTATTTCTATGTAAATGGAGGCAAAAAAACCAAATATTTTTCGTTGGGTTAGTTTTGGATTTTTAACCAGAAAGCATATATGTTTACAGATTATATCTAGACCTTGAATTGCTTCATATGGGGTTCATAGTTTTCTTCTTGAAGCCCTTTCTGATCACATGAAAAGCAAATATTTTTTTTTGCCAGCTTTGTGACTGAGCTGATTCACAATATATCTTCATTCATAAAAAAAAGAGAAGAAATATTGTTTAGTGCTCTACAATGTATGCCTTTTTCCAGGAGCATCCTGAACATCCAAAAATGCCATTTCTAATCCCTATCTCTAACTTTATACCTCTAAATATACCTCATTTTTTGAGAAAGAATTTTTGAAAATTACACTTGCATTTTGAAACAAAATAAACCTTTTTTACAGTGCAGTCGGTACAATAATGTAAAGTCTTCCTTACCAATTGGCATTCAGAAATCTATTCATTTGTATCACTTCTTGAGGTACATACTCATCTTTGCTATTTTAAAGTGTTAAATTGCTGATAATTCCTTAATTGAGCATAACTGTTAAACAAGAGAGTCTGTGGCCAACAACTACAAATATGGAACAAAAGAAGTTCCCCAGGGACACAGTTATGTGTTGCGAGTTTAGGGATAACATGTGAAAAGGTGGCAAAATGTCTAAGACAAAGGCAAAAGAATTCATATTTCTATGCTTATGCCCAGTGCATTTTTCCTAAATAATCTACCACTTGATCAAATCTGATGAGCTATCTCTGTGTCTGAGCTCCATATTTGCAACGTCTCTGCAACTAAAGAAATTAAAAATTCATCTAAAAGGAATAAATTTTGTTTCTCAGTGATGGGAGAGATAAAATTGGAAACAAACAGCTTTTGAGGGCCTTGGCATCCATAATTCACTCACATGACCGCAGCTTTCATTTCAAATTAATTTTCTACAGTGCCAGGTGGCCGTGCTGGCTGCATATTATTCTTCAGGAAGTGATTTGAAAATAAAATGAATCCAAATTCCAAGTAGAATGAAATAAGAATAGTTAACTCTGTTCTGCAGGATAGATTAAGAAAGCAAGAAGACATTTGTCTTTCTGTGAAATGATATGCAAGGGGAATAAAGTTGCATCTAAATGAATTTGGATTGGTGTACTGTGTTCTGAGGTTCATTGACTTAATTCTGTTTCCCACTGTCTTTGAATGTATCTAGGTGAAGCAGACGAGGATTTCAGAGTATTAAAAAAAAAGAACTTTTCTTTTTTCTTTATTGCTATTGTTGTTGGTTTTACTGATCAAAGTGATCCCAACAAGGACTGAAATACATTTTTATCAGCAGAAAGTTCCCTCATGCTTTCAAACATGAAATTGGATTCACAAACAGGACACGTGACAGTGTTTCCAGCACAACCCAGTGGTTCTGTTCTGCCTCAGGTTGCAGGGAAGTCCTACAGGCTACAGTAGAAGTTATGAAAGTATTCTCTTACCTCTTAATATGTTTGTTTCAAAAAGGAAAGCAAAGACTCAAAGACGTGAACTAGTCTGTAGACTAGGACCACAAGATCAAGAGAAGTAAATGAAAGGAAAATGAAAAATGGAGTATTATTTTCAAGAACTTGGAGAATTCTTTCCTTTTGTCTGATTTTTTAGTAACAGATTTTGCTAAATGTGGAATAACAATAACTGACCTTTGCAAGTGCATATGCTAATGTTTGACATTTCTGAAAGAGTGCAAAATTATTCTGAATTTATTTTGTCTGGCTAATCCAGTGCTAGACAAGTCTGCTGTCCGCAGGCAAATATTGCAGATATTTTCAAATAATGCTGGCACATTTTGAAACATCCTCAAGAAACTGGAACTATAAATACCCTTCCACTACTTTAAGCATAGAGATTATTGTGGGAATAAATCATAATACCCTCCTGTTTGTTTATTACAAAAAGTGAAGGGAAGAATTTTTGCCTTTTCAGTCAGCTCCTTGCTGAGAAAGAGAGGGAGTTCTAAAACACTTGGAAAACAGATTGTCTTCCTTTTTGTTTATCATTTCTAGTAATCAAAAATATCCGTAATGCATCTTCAACCTGAATAATACCAGCTCAGGGACTTTAATCTTCTTAGGTTAATTTGCATGATGATCCATATGGACCATAACAACCTTTCATTTTGTTTCATCTGCTGTTGTTTTTATGAATAATAATAAAAAAATAGAAGAAGAAAAAGAAAAAAGTTTTCCTTAAATAATTTTCAGCTATTTCCCTAGAGATATAAAGTGCATGAGACAAAACTGGAAGGAAAGGAAATACTGTGTTCTCTTAGCTATTAAATTTATTGTGACGTTTCGGTATGTTAGAATCATATCTCCAAGTTGTCTAATTAAGGACCTTCTCTCCCTCCCTCCTGCCAAGTGTACAAAAAGAATAAATCATTTGAATTTCTCCTCTGGGTAAAATAGCGCCATCGATCTTGAAACGAGATTTTCATAAGCTTTTCAGTTTAAACATTAGCATTCTCTTTTTAGGGAGTCTTTCTACTCTGGCACAGGAAGAAAATAAAGACTGGATTTGCCTCAGTAAGGCCAGTTTGTTACTCAGGCTGAATGAGAAATTAGCACTTGAACAGCAGAGAGAAGGAACACTCACTTCTGCCTTCTCTGCTTAATTTGAAAGATTTGAGCTCATCTATGTCAATGAAGAAATCCTCTGTGTTTATGTTATCTCCTATAGGACTCTCTTGGTTGACATATCAGGTCCTGTTCTGTCTAACTGGAAATTCACCACATTCCAGGGGGAATTAAAAAATGCATTTCTCAATGTACCGTCCAGACAGAAAAAAAGATAAGGTTTTTGTCTCTTTCATAACCAACCCCTACTTTGAAACCACCTTGTTGCCCTGATGAGGCATACCAGACAGGTTAAACTGGGCTCAGAATCTGAACTACTCCATTACCAAGAGTTACTGGAGAGTTTTAGAAGTGCAATTCAGAACCAGTGACAAGTGAGGAGTGTTACCAGTCTTTCCTGCCCTAGAAAAAGTGTAAGTAGAATATTCGATTGTGAGAGAAAGGCATGAGGTTAATAGATCTAATTTCCATCTAGTTTCCACCATTGTTCTGATTATTGCTGTTGGCTGTGCTGCATACAACTTTATTCTGACTTTGGGCTGCTGTATTAAACCATTTTGTCATATGGGAGGACCGGAGCAAGAAAATACTTGCACACAAGCTGCTTTTTAAAATTTTAATTAAGATATCAATGTAATAAGAAAAAGTAATTTACTTATTATTCCTTAGTTGCAGTATCAAAATATGATCAATGATGAATCAAAAAGAGATGCATTGAGAAGAACCTTATGGCAGATATGCAGTGGTGTTGGTGGAACATGGTGTCATTAAAGGCGGAAGAAATTCTGCTCTGTAGTCTTCATCTGTTCACATTTTGTAGAGTCAACAAATGGTTTTTTATACTTTATTACTTTTCCCTCACATTTTTACCATAAGTTGTTTTGGATATACTGTTTTAGCTTTGTTATGCCCTGAATCCTACTTTATCTGGCTCTAAAGGTTCAGAAGATATTCTCAGTGTCTTGTGCTGGGCCTCTGGTGTCCCTCTGGTGTCACCCTGTGCCTGTACTCTCAAGGTCTCTGCTACCAGCCCATGCTTGTGCTCCCTGCTACAGTTGCAATGGGTGCTGATCTTTTAATTTTTGTCTCCGTGCTATAATCCAGTGCCATGGAAATGTCTCATTCTGCACAATTGACACTTGTGCCTTTCTAGTGATTCTTCCTTCAAACTCTTTAACTCCGTCTGCAATGCACATAGCTTTTAGAGATGAGCATGTTCTACTCTCAAAGAAGACAAATCACTTCCTTATCCAGGCCTTAGCTGGCCTATGGTCCAGCCATCTACTCGGCCAAATATTTAGCTAAAATAATTTGTACATTATGACCAAGCATATCAAACTGCGTTACTGTTAACTACACTAGTAAAAGTCTGTATGAGTGAGAGGCTGGGGACAGAAATCCTGTTGTTTGATATTTTTTTTCCCAACAGATGATTTGTTCATACTGAATAAGTGCATCCTGATGCCTGTTTTCTGTGGTTTAACTTTTAATTAAATTTTTCCCCAGGATATGTCTTTGCTGTCAGGGTAGGACATGCATTTGCTGAGTATGTATGATATGTAAATTAACTTTCTGATACTGTGAACAAATTTTATTGAGTACAGAGAAGGATTGCAATAGCCACATGACTAATGTATTTTCAAGGAAAAGCAATTCCTGAAACTGTTGCTGGGTTCTATTCTTCTCTTGTATGGAAAGACTGAAATTTTTCTGAATCCTGCTGAGTTGCATATTTATTTGCACATTTAGCTAGACAAGGCTAGTAGC
The DNA here is from genome assembly GCA_013399875.1 of Gymnorhina tibicen. Classification (NCBI taxonomy): domain Eukaryota; kingdom Metazoa; phylum Chordata; class Aves; order Passeriformes; family Artamidae; genus Gymnorhina; species Gymnorhina tibicen. Next base: position 46,789 of record VXAZ01002264.1, read on the forward strand.
AACGCGGAGGATAAAGAATGTTATTGTATAGTTCGTCACAATTTCATTAAATGACAAAAAATAATGCAAGAACTTCTATTTCAATTTTTTACTTTCTTATTTTTTAAAAGTAATGGTTAATTGCTTTAAAATGAAAATAGTTCTATCTATTCTGACACTGATGAAATTCAGAGATTAAATGACCACTTCAAGCAAATTGCACATAGGCACAAGACAATAGCTGTACTTATTCTTAGGTTTTAGCAGCATAATACCTGCCTTCTTAGAGATAAGGGAAGAAGTAGTCAAAGTCAAAGTTGTTAACTGCCTTTGCATGAGATCATTCCTGTAGTTGAAACAGAAACCCTAAATTTTAGTGCTCTCTTTCATCAGTCTTTCTCCTTCTTAGCCCAGCTTTATTATCTGCCTACCAAAGGCAGAAAGAAACAGAAATAATTGGCAATTCTAGACAGAATTTTAAAAAATATTTCTTTATCCTTTAATAGATAAATGCTTTTCACACCGTGATCTTCTTAAAACCTGAAATTAAATGGGATACTCTGGAAGAAAGGATTGAATTCTAAGGTGCCAGTATAGTTACTGAGTAATGTGTTGAGAACATCATCACATACCTAAAACTATCTGGTTCACCAGACTTCATTTGTTATGAAAATTATTTTTCTTTTGTAGCTGAACTATTTGAAGAAAAACTTGCCGTAGGATATAAATTTTGAACCTTCAGGTCTTTTCTGACTCTTTTTCAGTTTGGAGGAGGTAAGAGGTCAGATCTTGTTTCATATTTCAACTGTCAAGTATTCTTTTTCTTCCTCTAAGCTTTAGCAGAAAAATATTTCCCTAGTTCTGTCTTCACAGCAAGTCAAAAAACAGGGCCAGATTTCTCCTTCTGCTTTTGAGTTTATCCACAGCATGGTTCCAGGTTATTGCAATGTATCATCACTTTTGATAGAAATGAGTTCAAGTTTGGGTCATATGTTCTTTCAATAGGACATAAAAAAATTGCTAATAGAACATGCTGGGAGAAAGTTTGGGTTAGTGCCTATGAATATTTCATTGCTAACCTTTTTCATTCTGCTGCTTTTACAAAAAAAAAAAAGTGAAGTAAATATTTTTCTTTCAAGTGTTGTATTTAAAAGAAATCATATTTGCAGAGCCATGCATTTCAAAATTGCTAGGATAAGTCAGGTTAGACAATATGAATAATTCCAGTGTTGTATAAAATTTTGCAGTGGAATTAATCAAATTCATGAAAATGTCCATCACTGGTTTGTATTTTTTGATAAGAAGAGTGAGCATTTGAACATTTCAACTGGATCTTGTTTCACATAATCCAACAGGTCTTGCCTTTTTGTTACTATTATTATGCTAAAAGTTGCTGGGTTTGATTTCTAATTACAAGAAAATGCAAGTACTTGGAGTCATTATACATTGTATGTTTATATATCTATATTTAAGATTTACCTAAACATATACTGTGGGTTTGATTTCTAATTACAAGAAAATGCAAGTACTTGGAGTCATTATACATTGTATGTTTATATATCTATATTTAAGATTTACCTAAACATATACTGTAAGGGTCTTCACTTTTTAAAAATCATTTTATACTTGTTTGAGCTACTGGTAAAACCTAGAACTCTTAATATCATTACATAAAATGTTAAATGCCAAATCTTGTCAAGTACTGGTGACATCCTTTTCTTCTTTCTTAAGGAATCAATGCCTATTAACATCTTGTACGTGTGAATCAATGCCTATTAACATCTTGTATGTGTGGTCCTTCCCCCACCCCAACCCCCACCTCCTTGGAGCAGCTCTGTGATCTCAGGAGCTCCTGACAAGGCTTGACCAAACGAGCTGAACGGTGAAGCGCCCCTTTACCACACCAGTTACGTGGTGAAGTGTCCTCTGACCATATCAGCAGCTTGCATGGTAAAGGTAGAAACAGTTCTGACCACATCAGGAATATCAGTTGCCTGACCAAAGTGGGGAAAGAAGGATTAGCAATTATCCTTCTTAGCTCTGGCAAATTTTTCACCTGAATCATAGCCTGAGCGAAAGGGTAGCATCGTTTTGAAAAGGTCTGAAACTGCCCTACACACACATACTCCTCGAGGTGCAACCCATGCCTGGTGAGAAATGCTAAGGATTTGATGTGAGTATTCCACTGAACCCAATGGGAATTTTTGGTAGGTACCCTTACACACACAAATAGAGATGTATCTTGCTTCCTGGGTGCATGCCTGTGAATTGATAATGGCATGGATGTCATTGTTACAGTTCTAGAAAAACCTATTGAATAATTTTATAAATATTAAATTAAGTAATGATTAAGTGTTGATAAACCCTTTTGCTTCTCTTTTTGTATCTATATCCTTTACACCAGTACCCTTTTGCATCCCTGGTATCCTTGGAAATCATTCTAAATTGATTGTAATCCAATTTTCCTGCGTATGCTTCATCTATGTAGTAAGTAATAGAGTGAACTTTGCTATTGAACTCTGTTAAATTGCACTTTCACAAATTTATATTAAAACCTACTTTTTTCCAATACGTTTGATAGTGATTCTTTAAGCTATTCAAACCACTGCTGCATGATAGCATGTCAAGATTTTTTGCGAAGAGACAGGGGCTGCTAATGTATTAGGACCCAACAGGGAAACACCTGTGAAATGCCTCAAAGGAATTAGGGCATGTTCCCCTGCAAAGGTGACATAGTCAATATCCCAGCTGAAGTGCCTCCACACCAATGCCCACTTTGTGGATAGCAAGCAGGAGGAGCTGGAAGTTATGACCTAATTGCTGATGTTGAGACATGGTGGAACAAAATGTGCAATCGGAGCATTGCATCTGCTGAAAAAGTGGCACAGCAAATTATAAGCTGCTCAGGACAATCTTGGAGGTAGTCAAGAATAATTTTTAATCTGAACAAAAAGAGAAGTGTTACTCGACCTGTTGCTCACCAACACAGAATAACTAATTAGGGATGTCAAGACTGGTGGCAGCCTGGGCTGTAGTCATGATGTCCTGGTGGAATTCAGAGTCTTGAGGGACATGGGCCATGTGAAGATTAGAGTCAGTATGCTGTATCTTAGGAAAGCAAACTTTCTGTTATTTAAGGCAGGAATGGATGAGACCCCCTGGGAAACAGCCCTCAGGGACAAAGAAGCTGAACAGACCTGGCAGCTCTTTAAGGACATTTTTCTTAGAGCACAGGAACTCTTGATCCCCATGTGTATTAATTTGTACAAGGAAGGCCCAAGAACTGCACTGCTCAGTAAGGACCTCCTGGTCAAAGTAAAGTATAAGATGAAAATGCACAGACAGAGGAACCAGGAATGTGTCCATGGGGAAGAACATAGGAATACTACCCAGATGTGTGGGGATGTGGTTAGGAAAGATAAAGCACAGTTGGAGAAGAGAAGGCTCCAGGGAGAGCTTATTATGACCTTTCACGATATAAAAGGATTTTATAAAAAAGATGGAGAAAGATTTCACATGGGGAAGGAATTCTTTACTATGAGGGTAATGAGGCACTGGAACAGGTTGCCCAGAGATGCTGTGGTTGCCACATCTCTGGAAATCAAGGCCTGGTTGTATGGGGCATTGAACAGCCTGGTCTAGTGGAAGGTGTCCTTGTCCATGTCAGGGGTGTTGGAACTAGATGCTTTTTAATGTCCCTTCCAACTCAAACCATTTTATGATTCTATAATTAATTTTTTGCTCATACATTTTTAGCAGTTGATTCAGGTAGTTTGAGGGGAAGAAAAGCAGAGAGGAAGAAGAGCTGAGAAAAGGTTGTGTTATATGTCTCCTGAGAATGGCTATTGTGCTTTAAGAGATTCGTGGTTTCACAAGAAAATTTCTGTGTCTTTACATCCATAAGTCTAACACTTCAGGTTACACATGCACACAAAAATCAATTTCTTTGTGGTCTTTTTTAATTTGTGGTAAAAGCTCAAGTTGATTTTTACGTGGTTTAGAGTTTTGTAATGGAAATTATATAATAGAGTTGCTGTCACCTTGACCTGTTTTCTAAATCTCCTGTGGAAATCTGTAAAATTATACATACGCCCACACAAAAGTTAATAGCAGAGGGTAGGCAGAGAACATTACCGTGTTTCATTTTGAACAGACTTCCTGAGGACATTTGAAAAAATCAACTGTTTAAAACATTTGAGGTTTTTTCCTGTGATTTGTCCTATGAGCTTGTTTTATCATCCACTAAAGAACGACCAATATTCAGAAAGTATAAAAATACTGATATGATGAATTGATTTCAATGTCTCTTTTTTGCAGGTGGCAATAATTGATATAATTGACAAAATTTATATGAGATGGAGAGAGAGAAAAGTGAAGTTATATTATGACAAAGGAAGAAATGGAGCATTATTAAGATTATCTACTATATTATTAAGGGACAAAAGTAAGTAGAAAAACATGTAGCTATAAAACATATATTCTGACATTTGTCATAAATTACTGTAAAATATTAATACGGGCCACTAAGCTAAAAAATGCAACTGCCATTTAGAAAAAAATCACCATTTCTCAAGCATATCTCACAAACAATTACTTGTATGAAATATTTGTATCATACTTTCTGAATTTTCAGCAGATATATACATCATGGCTTAGCAGCTGCTATGGGTTTGTGCTGACTTTTTAACGGCAGGTACAAAATGCACCATCTTCAAAGTCCTTGTGAGGATGGAGAAGGGGGGAATTCTTTGTGTAGAGCAATGACTGAGCTGCTAAATTACTTGTTCAATTGACAGGCAGGGAGAAATTGGTTCTTGGGGATTAAAAAGTTACTTATGAATCAGTGTGAAAATTTTCTGACCGAAAAGAAAAAGGGCTTTTTTTCCCTTGGCAGGAAGGGAAGGCAGGTGAAAAGGAAAAAAAAATAAGGGCTTATTTCACAGCATATAACAATTTCACTGAGTGCTACACAGTATGCAATTGTTTTCCAGTCTCTGCAGCTTCAATCCCATCTCCATGTGGGCTTATATTTCTGGCAAATTGGCAGTGTATTATGTTGTCCATATAGTCTTTGATGTCTAAAATTAGCCTGTTGCCAGTACTCTTTCATACAATTTATGTCCAGCATGTTTTCCATATGTGTTATCTGTTGCTCTTCCTTTAGATGCTCAGGGGTACTGGAGGATTTTAAAATTTATGTCCATGTCTAAGTCCAAGATCAGGTGTGCAACCCCACATAACTTGCAACTGCAAATAAAGTAAATTTTGGTTCATCAGTGAAGAAAGGAAATTTCTCAGTGCCTGTAACATACATAGCTTGGAGTTTAGGACATGTAGAATTACGAGATGGTAGAAGAGACCATGCTGCCTGCAACATCTGACTGTCATCTTTATCTGTCACTGACTATTCTCACTATTTTCAGTCATTGCCAAATTTTTAAAATCACCATTGAATGAAGAATCTTCTCAGTAAAATCAATCATTGAAAGTATTAAATTTATTTGCATTGAAGACCCTAACAAATAAAGGAGGAGAGGGAAAGATTTCTGAAGACTTAGTACTATCTCACTCCCCTGTTATGCAACATAAAACATGTCCAAATATATGGGAAGGCAGCAGGCTTTGAAATATTCCAGTGTTACTCCTCAATTCCATTTTCTCCCTGCCTTAAAGATTGAGACCAGTGTTGGACTTCAAAAGACAGGAAAATCAGATGCAGGAACATTAAATTTAATAGAGGTAGGACAGCCTTATAAGAAGCAATGTATAATTTTTGTTTTCATGGAATATCTCACGCTACATGACTGCAGCTGTCTCTAGAGCACCAGCATTTCCACAAAGCAGAAACTTACCATCTTCCTCTGTATCCTTTATCAGACTTTAGGCACCTATTGATTTTTTGGTATGTGTGCTAGGAAAGTAAAACCAAACCAGATGCATAACTTTTTTATAACCTTTCATCCATTTAGACTAAAAAGGTTTAAATTTCAGTTCCTCATCTCCTTCTATTACTTAAGAGTTACTTCCTCAAGCATATAAAATTTTACCTGCAAACTGTAATTCATAAATTTTTGCCCTGAGGTGAAATACAAATAGAATTAAATGTTTGAGGGTTAATTTCTGTGCAAAAAAAGTATTTAGAGCTGTATTTGTGTGGCAGATTCTTTAAGAAAAAATCCTGAAGGAACTGCAAAATATACATTTTTTTTTTTTCAGGCAGTGATTAATTTTCAGGTACAGATGTGGGAATTCCTTCCCTGTGTAATCAGAAATTGGCACTAGACAATGAATGCTACTGAGTATATTTGATTTTTCTTGCTTTTATTTTAGCTACCTTACGTTATGATTAATTAAAAAAAAAAAAAAAAAAAAACCACCCAAAAAACAACAACAAAAAGAAATTCCTTTTATGGCACCTCAGTTTATAGTTTTGAGAAAATGATTTCTAACAATCCTTTAAGAACTTTCAAATCCACCACGACTTTTTACCCTTCACATGATCATTTCTCAAAATTAATAAATATATTTTTTTAATTTATTTTTTGTTTTACATTTTTATATCTGCATTAACCACCAGTTTTGTATGTATTTTTTGAAACAGCAGTGAATGGGAGAGTTGGGAAAAATGCATATACAGGAAAATGTTTCAACTCTGGAATTGAGAAAGCTCCTTAAGATTGTAATAAGATTTCATGTCCCAGTTCTTAATGGCCTGACTTGCTCAGCTTGGTCACGCCTTCATGATATATACCAGTAATGCAGCTCTCCTCCAATACGTGGTTTTCTCTGATACAGGCTCAGTCAGTGCTGCATTTTAGGAGAAATGATGCAGTAAGGTAGCCATGTCTTTAAGCAAGAAAACCATCTGGAGTTTAAACCTTCAGCAACAGGAATCAAAAATACTGCCTTTGAAGTGTTTGCTTGTGGATGAGGGGGAGGAGAGATTGAAGGGTAATTGTATTTTTTTTTTTAATTGGAAAATAAAAATTTTGTGAAGGAGAACATACTCCAAATGTATATTTGACTAAGCAAATAGGATTTTTCTTTATTAAAATAAACAAATACAGAGCTTTTCACAAGGCCTAGTGTTTGCCTATTTTGAAAAGACATATTTAAATATCTAGGAGGCATTTTCCAATACCAGTCAACAACACAAAGCAATGTACTGGGTTTTTTTCTTGGGTGGCATCCTTAATTAGTTTATGAATCATACTGTGAAATCCTGGGAGGCCTAATACATGGCCAGGTATATATCTTTAAGGAAATTATGGTTTTTATGACAATGTACGAAAACAGAAGAGTGGGCATTGGTAGAATAAACTTTATTGAAAGAGCATGTAACTTTAAAAATTATTATTTAATTTCTGGCTAAAATCTTGCTTACCATTGCTCAGCTTTAAAAGGTGACATTAACAAGAGTGGTTTTTTTGTTTTTCCATTTTTTCCACGAAAACAAAAAAACTATGGATTGCTTCTTATAAGGAGGCTGTCCTAAGTCATTCAGACTTTGAAACTTTATTATGTTGATTAATTTGAGGATAACCACCCTTATAAGATTGAAAAGTTATTAGAGGAGCAGGACAGGTAAGAGAAATTGTCACTATTTTAAACCTTTTGAAACTTCAGCTCTTATGTTTCAAAAATGTAATAGAATGGAAGAATTAGGTGTATGAATAGCTTAAATCCTAACCTGTTACACGTCTGAATTACTGTTATGGTATCTGTAAAGTTCAAGTCTAAACTAAAAAACTTGGAAATTGTGTGTATGTAGTATGATATGAGTTAGGAAGATGTTGCTTTCACGAAAAAAAAACCCAAAGCCAAACTAGTCTGATTTTAAAAACACGAAAACACTTTGACTCAACATTTACGTGCATTGATACTATTTCAGAATTGAAGCTGTTTGCAATTTCTCTTCCTAAAAAAATTCTGTGTCAAAAAGTCATCAAAAATGGAATTTGTTTCAGCTGAGATGGAATTCAGGAGAGAAGAGGTCTTCTGATAAACTTTAGTTTTAAGTAGTTGTTTTAGCTAACCTAACATTTAGAGGTTAATGTTTAGCTATGTAACCCAGCTAAAGATTACAGGAAAGCAAGAATAAGAGGTAATATAAGATATTAAAGTATTATAAAAGACCAGCAGGCAGCATTAAAAAATATATAGTAGGTAATTGGCTTGCCTTCAGTAGTAATAGTACAATAGGCAAATTTCTTTCTCAATAAAAATCAAATGCAAGTATGAATAGAGGTGTCAGGCTGTGGGTAGGTATGACATCAATCATTTAAAAATAAGTATTCTCATGTTTATGCTTATTTTTAGTCCTTTATTCATGTAAAGGCAGACAAGCTGAAATACTGTATTTCAAATTTAAGAATCTCAATGTGTTCTACCTTCTTATGAGTTTAATGTTCTTAAGCTAGCAAAATAGCTCAATATGCAACACATTTTCTAAAAAATGTGGGATTTGTCTCTAAATAGTTTTTTAATACTTATCTACATATGTGCTCAGCCATGGAGTGGTTAAATTGTTTCTTCTAGCTATGTTATTGTGCTGGTTTAAGGCTCAGCTGGAAAATTAAACCCATTTGTGTTACCCCCTTCCACTTTTACCCTGCTGAAACCTTGCCCCTGCCAGGATGTGGGTGGTATGGAATTAAACAGTGGTAGAAACTCCACCCCTTTTCTCTCTGACCACAAGAGTTACCTTCATATTTCTACTGATGCCTACACTTATCCCTCTTCTGTAAGGGAGAAACAGGTTTCTTGCTGTGTTCCATTTAAAAAAAATTCTTGTCTCTGATGTACATAATTTCTGTTATTCCAGCAGTCTTGAGAATGGAAAACAGAGGCAGATGATGCTCTGTATGAGCTGACTAGCTTTAGGTTTAACACAAACCCAGCTGCACAGCCCCTGGCTCTCCCATTACTGTGGTGACTGAAGCCCTGGTGACCCTGGCACTGTCCCCTAAAGGCTGCTGCGTGCTTTCTAGGGCAGTGCTGGTAAAGGTGCATGGACTGGGGTTATAAATGTAAAATATAAGGGTGACTACATAAATGTTCAGATGATCCCAGTGGATCCTCCTTTGCAAGTTTTTCTATTGCAGAGGTATTACCATGCAAACAATATGCTTATTTATATCAGGTTTAGGCTCATGTGTTGCTTGAAGTGCTCTGTCCTGAAGAACAGCTCTGTTCTCTGTTGCTAAGAATGAGAGTAACTGCTCTGGAAGATGTTGCAAAAATATCTTTTGGTTCTCTTTATCCCAAATGTCCAAACTCAGCCAGCCTAGTTTAGAGGCTATTATTGCATTCCCTGGTAAATAAAAGCTCCAATTATTACAGCCTTAAGCATTCTCTGAGAGACTTTTTCTTTGCTGACAGATCATATTCAGAAAAACCTTTTTATTTTCTAAAACTTGGGGGTGGAGGGTGGCATAGTGATTTTTTCAAACTTAGAAGCAAAAGAAAATATAAAGGTGAAAACCCCAGCATAAATCAGCTGAAGTTTCATAAGCAATGTTTAGATTTGTCAGACCGCAGAACTGGCCATTTTCCCTCTTTCAATGAACAGCTCTTTGTTTAATACCTTATTAAAGGATATGAGTTACCAAGTTTTGTATTCCTTTACCTGAATGAAAATCTCTTACATTTAGAAGACTTCTCTAACCTCTGCTCTATAATTTATAAGATTCTCCTGGTCTGTGCTGTTGGCTTAACTTGATTTTGGAAAGTTTTCTTAAATGCTGTTTGTACCAATGAATTTTATCCTACTGTTCAGCATACTCTCCTGGCTATTCTCTTGTGATTCAAGAGCTCACTTTGATTTAAGCAGTGAGCAGAGATGTAATACTTGAACTCCTCACACAGAGAACAGTTTGTAAGCTGAACTTTAATTTGTTCTATATGGCAGGAGCCACACAGCTCACATTTCAGCAATGCAAAACTTACACTTCCTATTTCTACTCTCTATATTTCTACATGACTTGCTGCTTTATATTTTACCTCATATTTTTTTCCTCAGAATTTCTCTTTCAAGCAGTCTCTCTAGAAGTTATTCTATTGTTTCCTATGGTTTTGGCAGCTGTTCCTTTTGCCCTACCCCATCTGTCTCCTCCCAGATGCTCACTTCTTCACACTTCTGGGTTTAGGTATTTAAAACGAATAAATACAAAATTAAATACCTTTGCCAATTTTTCTAATGATGATCCTGGCCCCATATGCCCCTCTGTTCTCACCAGATGCCCAACCCTGTCCTTTTTCTTGTTTTCTGAGCTGCCTCTGATGATAAACTAAGAACTCCATTTTGTAATGGATGCCCATTTTCCAGAATTTTAGTAATCTGGTTTCTTTTTGGTATCAAGATAAATAGGCAAAAGCTAAGAGAACTTGTTCCTTCTCTCAATGGTTCAGCACCATGGGGGAAATGATGGTTAGAATACCTGAAAGAAAAGGGAAGCAGAACAGGGGACTTTCTATGCTGTTCCCAAAATACTGATTGCTGCCTGATGTCAGTTCATTTCTTACCTGGCTTGCATGTGTGCAGTGAGAAGGAAACCTGGCTTCGCAATCCAGCGCACCAAGCTGTACATTTATAATCATCTAAATACTCTAAACCATAAGAAGTAAAAATTAATCCTGGAGAGCTGAGCTCCTAGTCCTATTTTGTAGGCTTTAGAACATGTTGTGAACTGCGATTCCCTGTTTAGCCAGCGCCTCAACACCAAAAAAAGAAAGAGCACTTTTAAGGAGATTTCTGTATATAATGAAGTATTTCTAGATGAGGTACGCTCATAAATAAAACCTCCCTCAAAAAACCCATTGATTAAATCTACCACAGTGTTTATTAACTTTCAGGATTGATCTTGTCTAATAATATCAAACCAGTACAGAATTTCTGTACAAAATGGGTGCCAAGACAAGATGCAGCAGATAATTGTGGTTAATAAGGTTCAGAAATCTACCAAATTCTAAATTGACTTCAAGTTGTTGTTTGGTTTTTTTAATGTGCCTTGTATTAAGGTTAATACAAGTTGTTTATCAAGTGAAACTGTCAAAAAAATGTCAAATAGTTCTCCTCGTTTGTTGATTTTATAAAAACCTTTGTAAGAAGTATAGTAAGGATAAACTATATCTCAATGGATTTGATTACCAAAGTGCAATAGGTACACCGAAGAATGTATCGTAGAATCACAGAATCACTGAATATCCTGACTTGGAAGGGACCCAGGGATCATCAAAATCCAGCTCCTGGCCATGCACAGGACAGCCCAAGAATCACACCACATGCTTGAGAGCATTGTCCAAACATTTCTTGAACTCTGTCAGGCTTCGTGCTGTGACCACTTCCCTGGGCAGCCTGTTCCAGTGCCCAACCACTCTGTGGGTGAAGAACCTTTTTCCTATATCCAACCTAAACCTCCCCTGACACAACTTCAGGCCATTCCCTGGGGTCCTGTCACCAGTCAGCAGAGAAGAGATCAGTGCCTGCTCCTCCTCTTTGACTCACCAGGAAGTTGTAGACTGCCACAAGGTCTCCTCTCAGTCTCCTCCAGTCTGAGCAGACCAAGTGACCTCAGCCACTCATATGGCTTCCCCTTCAAAACATTCACCATCTTTGTTACCCTCCTTCGGAGCCTCTAATAGCTTTGTATCTTGGTCATTTTGCAGCTCCCAAAACTGCACGCAGGACTCGAGGTGAGGCCGCCCCAGTGCAGAGCACAGTGGGACAATCCCCTCCCTTGTCTGGCTGGTGATGCTGATGCCTGATGCATGTGGACATGGTTGGCCCTCCTGGATGCCAGGGCACTGCTGACTCCTGTTCAACTTGCCATTGACCAGGACCCCCAGGTCCCTTTCCACAGTGCTGCTCTCCAGCATCTTGTTCCTCAGTCTGTATGTACATCCTGGCTTGCCCCATCCCACATGTGGGATCCAGCAGTTTGTTAAACTTCATATGACTGGGGATTGCTCAGGCCTCTAATTTATTATGGTCTCTCTGCAGGACCTCTCTGCCTTTGAGAGAGTGAACAGCTCCTCCCAGTTTAGCATTATAGGCAAACTTATTATACTAAATATACTTAGTACAATGCAGTATACTGTAGGACTAGTAGTTCTAAGTCACAAACTATTTGTAAATATTTAAGAAAGAGAAACACAAAACAAGCCTTTTTTTTAAAGTTCTGATCTGAGCATAGCTATGTCTTAAAAATCCAACTCTTTCCCCGATAACAGTTTCTTAGAGTGGCAAAAGAAAGGAAGAGGCCTGAAGACAGAGATCATCGTGTTTGTTCCTTCTTTTTCTAGTGCAATAAGGTTTCAAAAGTTGAGAGCAGAGATTACCTGTAAGATTACCTGGGGCAGAGATTACCTCTACTTCAGACTAGGGACAGGATTAGCTGATTAGATATGCTTTTGGACACTTTTTAATATTTTTTCTCTTTTTCTTAAGACTATTAAAATTATACTTTAGTAATCATTTTGGGAAATATTTGGAAAGGTGCTGATTGAAGTTATTTAAAATACCTTTGTGTCTCAAAAAAGGTAAAACCTAAATTTTATCCCGTTCTTGTTCAGTGGGACATACTCCTAGTGATGCTTCTGTTGCTCTTCTCCCTGGCACACTTTATTAAATTCAGGGAAGCGTAATATCAATCACAGACTGAAAAAGTTAATAGTGACACAAAAGACTGTTATGATCTAAAAGTGAAATGAAAATGCATTTTATTTTTATATATAGGAGAGCTTTTGTGAGAACAATGCATTTTATGCATTAGTTTTCAGGATGTAACAGATTATCCCAGTAGAGAACAGTTGGCACATCTTTGTTTTTTGTGTTGTTGGATCTCATGAGAACAGCAATAAAGGAAGATACTGTAATGGCTATTTGCATTAATATATGGGTACTGGATTTCTTCCAAGCAAGCTTTTTCACTTATATGTCTAATTGCAAGAGGGGACTTTTTTGTTGTTTTTTTCTCAGCCATTACGGCATACATTCTAGAATACTAATCCTTACTATTAGCTGCCAAATGCTGAAGGTCTTAACACATATTTGACAAACAAATAAGATTTAATATCATCAGTGTAATGATGCAAGTAATTTTCTCCTTTATGAAGGGTAGCTAGAGGCAATGTGCCTTGATGGCACCACTAGCTAGAAATATTATTTGATGACAGAAATCTTAAAGAGTTATTATAAAAAATATTACTTGCTCACCACCATTAACATTTTGTCAACACCTTGTATAGTCTTAAAGACCGCACTTTGCAGCAACTATAACAAATTAGATGTCACTATATATTAGAATTTTCTCTTGAATCCAAGGTCTTCAGTGAAAATTCATAACAACTCTCCTTATGATATTAATAAACAGATCAGAATCAGTATTTCACAGAGTTGGAAGTGACTGTCTCTATCTATATTATTTCCCCCCAGCCCAGAAATTGAACTTTTGAGCAATTTTCAGCTACCAGGCCAGGGCCAGCTGTGTCAGGTTTAGTCCTGGGCAGGATATTGGTGCCAGGTTTCTCACATATGATAACCTGCCAATCAATTCCCACAGCAGCAGTGGAGGGTATTCTCTGCAAGAAAAGGGCTGCGATCCAAGCTGTCATAAGAGGTTAGGGCAAATAGATTTGGAGAAATAAACATGTCATAAAAGGGGTGCTAAACAAGGCTGAGGATATTGCTTGGAATCTTAATGTTCACAGTGCAAAACCAGTCCTGTCTGCTATGCTGGTGATGAACTTACAAGATATCAGAGTCCCAGTCATTTGGCAGTGATATTTTGATGCCAACATTCATTAAAATACACCCTTATTAAAAATTTCTTGTATTTCCTATACTCATAAAATGAACGTGTTACAGATTGCATGCAGCACAGTACTATTGACGTAGAACTTCTTTTGGGTTAGTCTCCTGATAAAATGCATTTGCATGGGCCAGCTTATACAAAGAATACTACCATGTTCATGGAATATCTACCTACAAAATAGCTTAATATCTTACTTTTAGAAGCATTTTTTCTTCCTCATAGTTTTGGTGTGATATTTCATTCCCTAGTTTAGGTAGCAAAATTACTGCCTGCTATCCTAAACAAATTCTTCAGCTACTTTTTGTGAGATTCACATGTAATAGTGTTCATTTATGGTTCTGCTCTGAGAGTTATATAAATGTCTGTCTCTAGCAGCAAAAGAAATTTAGAATCAGGTCCACGTGTAAGGGAATGGACTGGTACGGGCTGAAATAGAAAGGGTACCGACTTCCTTGACAGTGCTCGTCAGTTATATCTTGGGAAAAGCCTAGAGGAAAACTCGAAAGGTCTAGAACATTAGAGAACTCTGACATGGGGTAAAGAGGATGTAAAAACAGAAAGCAGGGGTTGTTTAGATTTAGACCTTAGTTGCCTGAAGAGAACTGGACTGGAATACACGGCAAAAGCCTAAACTCCATTCCATGCCATTATTTCCTTTTGAACTTCTAAGAACTATTGATATGTGGTAGTGAAAGAACTCATCTCTGGAAGCAAGAAATATATAAGGCTTTGGATTTAATTTGAACTTTGGGTTACATAGGGGAGGAGTAGAACCCTAACAGTCTGAAAAGAAAAGAGGGGCAGAAACAGAAGACCTTGGATTGGGTCACAAAGGAGTAACGCTTTGTCTGGCTGAGTTTTGCAAACTGTCTCATGTAAAATTATCAGAATCAATAGATGATGCAACTAAGAGTTTGGTATAGAATTGGCTATCAGGTGCTTCTGAAAAAGCAGTGATTGAACTTTTGATATTTTTTGACTGTCATTCCAAGTGTTACTCCAAACTAGGAATTGATAGAAACTGACACACTTATTAGTTATTCCTGTTTTCATAAAAGAATCTTCTTTGCTTTATACCAAAAGGAAAGGAATACTCTAAGAGATCAAAGTTAACGTCTTAGGCAGTCATAATAAATGGAATTTATTGCATAGAATATTGGGATACAAGGGTGGAAGGGACCTCAAGCATCATGTGGTCAAGATTTTCTTTGTGACAAGAAATTCAGAAGGGATTATGACTAGTAATCGATTTATTTGAGTTTTAACTTCCACTCATTTTAAAATGACTGGTCTACCAGTCTTCAATGATAATCCAAGGAGTATCTGCATACTGTGATGATTAATTCACAGACTTACAATACACAAGTTTAACTTCTGTCCTAGAACTGCAGGACTGTAGACCTGCCTGGACTAATTAATGCAGTGTTACTTCTGCACCTGACCTGCCAACCGATTTACCTAGAAATTGCTTATGCTGCATTCTGGTGCATAGAATTCTCTATGTTTAAAGAGCAGAAATTTCACTTTTTCTGCCTCAGTTGAATTTGCCTTATGAATGATAATACAAGTCTCCAAAATTATCACAAAACCCCTCCTATGTTTCACATCAACTACCTTTATGTTTTCGTCCTGTTATGCTGTCTTTTGAAAGAAATATTTTAAACTATGCTTTTTGGCTCCCAAATCTTTGGGCTAACTCTTTTTAGAGACAAACAAAATCTGAGGAACAGAGAGGTATAAGCTAGAAATACATGAGAGAAAACTATAGACAAATGATAGAAATAACATTATTTCAAAAAGAGAAGGAAAGTGTGAAATTACTCCCCTTTTCTGAGACTTTTCTGAGACTCCCTGCTTTATACATACGAAAATGGATGTATTTCATTTTCAGTGATGAAAGGTTATTTAACAACAAATCTTATTCTTGGATATCATCATAAACCCTGAATCCCTGGTGTATGTTCAGTTTGAGACCTGCAACTAATGATGATGCTTTTATTTAAAAAAAAATTCTGTTCTCTCAATATGCTTAAAAACTTAAACTAAAAGAGAGACGTAAGGAACAATAATGGTGACTTCTTTGTTTGACCTGCATTTTGATGTTAAATTTGATTACAGATTCAAATTTTTAAAATCCGTTTTACTAGATAGTCGCATAGAGCAACAGCACCAGTTAGCAACTGGGCCCTATTGCCATACTATAACATAAAACCACATGCCCTCAGTATTCCTGTCTCTTGATTATATAGGTTGCTTTGCTTGCTACAAAAAAAAAAAAAAATAAAACAGTCTGGATTTATGATTGAATTTTCTAACAAGTATTTTATCTGACTTGAGATAGAATAAAGGAAACTTTCCCAGAAACAGCTGGTGTTTATAAGTAATTCAAAACACTACAGAGTATTCTAGGGTGTTTGTTCACTGCAGTTTATGCTCTTTGCCCAAAAGGAGTAATAGGTTATAATTAAAAATTGAAATAATGCTTTAGAAACTATGTGTTCAGCTTCTTTTAAGCGGATAGCATGTAATATTGATGTTTCAGTCAGTCCACATAGTCTAATCACTGCTGTTCACTGGGAAAACAGACAGAGAGAAATACCATATCTTCCTTCAAGTCTTAGTCTTGACCACACGTAGGCTCAACAGAAACATAATTAATATTACATTAGCATTTTTCAATCTTTAGCTTTTCTTACATTGATGTCAAAGATAATGTTCATTAATTTCTCTCATTTTTCAAAGTTTTTTAGTAACCATGAATTAGCATATTAAGCTTTGATACTTTTCAACATGTTGCATTAATCCTAGATGCCTGAGTAAAAAGTGAAATAATAAGAATTTGGCTTGCTGAGTAATGATCCAGAAGCATGACATTTTAGAGTGCTAAATTTTATATTCTTCAGCTACAACTGAGCACAAAATCCATACAAATCTCTTCTCAAAAAAACCTTGTAATGTCTTGGGGCCTATACTAACTTGTGTTATGCCACTTTTTTATCAAAAGAAAAATAGCAAGAGAGAGTTAAGAATAATTACTATTATGGTCCTGATTCCAAATGAGCTTCCCTCATATTAAGATTCTGCTGTAGGATGCTTTAAAAAGTGTTTCAGGTTTTGGTATTCATATTTTACCACATTTTATTAGAGAAAAGGAAAAAAAGTAGCAGTGATTTTTTGTTGCATTCCAATAACCACTAATTTAATTCATATGAAAGTCTGTACTATTGTTTAAGATTGATGGAACTTCAGTCACGTAGTGTAGATTTTACCCTCCCTTCTTTACTTGATCAACACTTGCGACCTCTATATAGCGTGGTATAAGTGGCTTAGTTATATTTTAAAATTTTTAAATTTACATGTCACACATAGTATTTTATCTTTAATAATTTCTTTTTGTAGTTCTTGAAATATCGATTGTATTAAACAACACAGGGTTTTTAGTTCAAACCCAGAAAATCTAGTTGGCACAGAGACGAAAATGCAGTGCTGGTGAAGGTGTAATTTGTCTAGATGAACCACTTATAATTTTTGGCAACAAAACCAAACAAGCTCTATCTTGTCTGCTTGTCCATGCATCAAAAAAATCCTATCCCTTGAATAAATATATTGGCTTTATTTTCAATATGGAAGTAAAACTTTGTTTTGCCTCTTTTTATTCGTTGTGCGCACATAAAAAGAAAAGCTGAAAATAGTCTAACTTTCCATTAAAGTTTTCTGTAAAGATCATTTATAATTTATGACATGATTATGAGAATTACAAAACAGTAAAAAAGTGGGATTTTCTTCTTAAAGGTGTACTACTCAGGCAATGATTTATGGACACCATTATTCCTTTTGTGATGTTGGCATTTTATACCATGTCAGTGCTTCAAACACAACCTTTATCATTTACCTTAAAGATCTGTAGAAGTGGAAAAGCTAATGGATGAGAGGGCTTCGAATTTCAAAAATGTTGGCAATTCACCAGTGAGTAATTGAAGGTCTAGAATAGAACTTCTACTCAAATAAAGTTTAAGATCAACTCTTTCATATAATAATGGTACTACTGATGTGACAGATTAAAGGATGTACTGGTAAGGTCTTCCTCAGAACCAAGAGAGTGAAGCTTTTGAAAAATGATATACTCTTTTGCCTTGCTCCACCACCATTTGTTCGTGGGATTTTGGATTTTTTTTAAAGGAAAAACGTTAGCTTAATATTCAAAAAGAAAGAGGAAATCAACTCTAGACTACATTTAATTTTGGAAATTTTGATAAATATTTTTTTTCTTTTAATGAACAGTATTATTAATGTTTGCATTTTGTAATGATTTTCATCTGGTAGGTGAGTTTTCTGACCCTGTTACCATTACTGTTTTTCCTTTTGATTTCTTTTCAGGATTTCAAAAGCTCAGGTAGGATAGAAAGAGAGTTTCCTGCCTGTCATTGCTGAGGAAAATCTCTGGATTTTGGTAAATTTCTATAGAATACAAATTACCTTAACTTTTTGAGGTAGTTGTCTGTTTTCACTCTGTGTCAGAGCATGTACTGTTCATCTTTCGTCTCACCTGTGCACAGCACAATAAAAAAAGGGCACACTGGGAAACTAAACATATCATTGGAGAGCAGAAACAAATTATGAGATACATTAAAATATTCTTTTAAAATAACCCTGATAAGATTAAAAAGATGTTAGCTCTCAAGGGAGCCTCAAAAATTATTATGAATCACTTTGTTTACCCCAAATTGCTCCAAATGATCTTAAATCATCAGTAGAATAGACAGACTCATTGAAAATGAATGAAACTTGGCAGATCAGTGAACATAATTTTTCTAGCTTCTTGACAGCATTTTGAATATGTCAAATCATAATCGGTCACACAAAACATATATTTTATCCTTCTGGAGCAGATTCACACACGTGTTTTAGAAGGAAAGAGGTGAAAATGAAATCTTCTTGTTACTGAAGAGAGATATGCATTTTGTACAGAAAAGACTGAAAGTGAGTGAGGGTGGAAGTGTGCCTCCCTGGTGGACAAGCAGAAACTGAAGTAGATGCTTCATGTCTAGGTGCTCTCCTGGAACTACTTTATGAGAAGGACCTGTCAGCTGTACCAGGTTTCTTTGTGTATAGCTGGTGACTTTGAAGGGCTCACCTAACAGGTACAAGGAAATTAAAAACTTGTTTTCCATTGTCTTGTATATTACAAATTGGATTTGATTCTCCATATACAAAAGGAGAGAGAGAGGTTTGGATTATTGTTGCTACACCTGTAAAAAGAGTGCAAGAAAACAATCCATTAATATCATAGAAATCCTTCTGTTGTGTGTCATTAACTTGCAATGGCAAAAAAGTCCCTTTGTATGTATAATTTGTCATTCATTACAAAGTGACATAGAAAGGAGGAATAGGTTGTGACTCCACTTGACAGATTAATCCTTGAGTAAGGTGTTAGAGTCATTTTTATCTTCATAAACCATGGTCCCATGCTTTTGAAAAAGAATCAGTAAGCCATTTGGCTGATTATATGTTGAAGATCTCCATTTTCTTTGATAGAGCAGTAAGGACAGAAAGGCTGCATTTGAAATGCCCACATCAGGAGCTGCTGTCTTTACATAGACAGAGTAATTTTGAAAGATCAGCTTTTACACATTATTTGTGTTTTAATTCCTTCACCCAAATACTTAAAATTCATTTAAACAGCATAAATCCACATCAAAACCTTAAGAGTGAACAAACTCTCCTGAAAGAATACTTATGTTATACTGGGAAGTACAAGATCTGATGAGAGCATTTGTTTGGAGTTTGTCAGAAGTCCTCTGTGTTCATCTCAGGTCTGTTACAGTGTGAATTTTGCTTGGAGCAATCCCTTATATCCTAGATAAATCTGGCCTATGCACTTCACTCAGTTAGTCAAATCTTAATTTCATTTAGAGGCAAAAAGAAAGTGTTTAACTTCTATATACAAACTGAGAAACAGGATTCTCGTCTGTTAAAAGGACATCAGGTTTCGCATGGTGATTGTAGAATTTGCTGCTATGATTCCTGACTTGACATATTTGGTCCAGTGCCTGTATGTCATCAACAAGTGGGTGTTGAGGGTTGTGTGTGTGTAACTGTGTGTGCGTGCACGTGTGTGTATGCATTTCTTCCAGTCTGGTTGCATCCACAGTGCAGTTTCTCACTGTGACATGAGGAAGCAGAATAACCAGCAATACCTGGTATATACTACCTTATAGCAGGAAAGGAATGGCAGAACATGCAGTTGTTGCAGTGCGGTACTGGGTGTTTTATACTGGAAGCTTCCAGTGGTCCTGAGGGAGCTTCACATTAAATGTCCTTTCTTTTCATTAAACGAGAGTTTAACACCAGCCCAAGCCCGTTCTTCTTCCGCTTGACTAATGCACCAATCATCAGGCACTGGAATTCAAATCAAGACATCTTTCAAAAAAAGGCACAAAAGAAATAGCAACATCTTATTAATTTTGAAAAAATGCTACACAATTTTATTACAGAGGAGAGGAGGAACTTCATTATCTCTGACTAGTTTGAGGAAACACAGTAACAACCCTGATTTAATAATACAAATGCTTTAATAATACAAATAATACAAATTATGGTTTTTCATAATTTGTTGGGATTTTGTGTATTCTAGTTTTGCTGAGAAAAATTCTGTAACAAACAATAATGCAAATCATTAATTTTCTGAACAGTATAGCTCTTTGAGAGGGACTTTTACAAGGAAAGGGTAATTGAGTCTTACAACCTAAAGGTTGAAACCTACTGGGATATTTATCATGTGTTTACTGTTTACTAAACTTTCCATAAAACTTAGGGTAGGAAATAGAGACAAAAATTTGCTTTTTCAATATTATACATGAAAGACCATCAGCAAATTGCTTGTGTTAATGTCCTGATGAATAATCCCAGTTACTGTAACATTTGCCATCTATTACAGATATAGAGGAAGTCATAAAATACTGTTGCAGGTACACTAATAAACAGCTGTGCGTGTTAAATAAACAGCTTGCCAAAACAAAAAATATTTAAAATCCTGAACAGTAAATTAAATTACAGAACATATAGTTAGGTTGATGAACCCCTGCAAGACAATATTTCCCTTAATTTATTATCTAATATTTAAACTAATAAAGCACAAGCACATGTTTATCTCCATAAATTATATGAGCATCTGTTTTGCACTGAATGACCTTGTAGAATATTTGTTACAGTTTTGACTGATAACCAATGCGTATTTTAAGACAGCAAGGACAAACAAAGTGCATGGAAGAGGTTCATGATGACAATGTAATTTATAAACATGCTGCATGAGTAATGCAGACTACATGCACGCTGATGGCGCAGTAATAACTGCTTATAGGACATATTTAACAAATCATTGTGCCTTCCACCGTTTCACGCAAGTTGATTGGAAAAGTGCTGACATTGCAGACAGGCTGCTTAGGGAGGAATAAATGGAATATGGCATTTAAAGTCAGCCCAGCTCAATAGTGAGTGAAAGTAATAATGTTCTGCAGGTTATTCACTTGCCTACACACAGAAACTTAGCACATCATACTACGATCTTGATAAACTAATCCAGTCAGGACTGATATTAAAGAGATATTTTATCTGTACCCTACCATGAGTTATGACAATAGATAAAGGAATGATGCAATTCATTTCTTGTTGCTATTTGTACTTGTCTGATTTTAAGAAGACATATTGGCTATTTTTGACTGTCAACTCTTCCATAGTCTGATTGTCTTCTACCATCAGTCCAGAACTGTCTAAAAGAAATATTTACCATATTCCTTTTAAGCTTATTTTAAGAAAAATGGGTAGCATTTCTGTCAGCATTGAGAGATGTAATAAAACCATGCTTTTCAAAATCCAGATTGTTCTCCTACCTGTGTGTCTTGCCATCAGTAATGTTTTCTTTGCGAGCAGGGTGAGTACAGGATGAAAATAGGTCGAAGATTTATTTAACAAGAAATCTTTCATCCATTTTCTTCTGGTTTTCTTTTTCAGGAAAAAAAATAAACCAAACAAAACAGCAAAACATTTTGCATCTCAGGCTGCTTTGGGGCTAAAACTGAACCTTATGCTTACTAAGCTGAAATGAAATCAGAAGGTGTTGCTTACTGAAAATATGGGGTAGGGGGATTCATACTAAGGTCTGTAAGTGCATGTTTGTCTATACACATGTATGAAGCTTTTTGGACACCAAGAAAAATATGGAGCTCAGTCTTGTCTGCAGTTTTCATTATGTCCTGCAGTAAAGCACATGTTCCTGGAGTAAAGAACTGAGTCAAGATGCTACTTTACCTCATAGTTTATTTCAGTAGCCTATCTATTGACTTCGTGTTTGTCTGGGAAAAATCCAGTTTTCAGCTCTATCAAATGTGATTTTTTTCTTTGCGTTTGCATTTGTGTGTTCTGCTGTTTTACTGTGTAGCAAGTGTTCACAGTCATTATTAGAAATTGCTTAGTGGTTTTGTTCACACCTGAGAGATGTCAAAAGCTGCTGAGCTGAGAAAGCTTCCTACATCCAGCAAATCCTTTCTGCAAAACATCCCATGGACCATGTTGTCTTTCTCCCAATATAATGAGCAAGGACTTATTCTCAAACACTGCTTGCAAACCTTTATGTTGTTGTTGAAACCTAGTTTTTTACATACCTTATCTATAACCTGGTTGGAACAATGATGGATGTAGCCCTCAATGGTTACACATGTGCAAAACTTTTGGATTCCAGATGACCAGAAACTGACTCGGAGCAGACAAAGAGAATAGGTTGAAGCAAAGACAGTGAGTACTGGAGAAAGGAAAAAGCAAAGAAGGTAGCTTTTATTTCTGTATCTCTCATTGAAATAGTAACCCCTCTTTAAGAACCTAGAACCAGTTACTTGTTGGTTCTTCAGCTGTTTCTAGAAAGACAAGCATGACTTTTAATTTTTACTAATTAGTTCAGTGGGCGAAGGTCACCCTGAACAATTTCATAAAAAGCATACGTTGTTTCTTTTATTTTGTTATGCCTAATTACACAGTTGTTCATAGAGAGCTTCTTAACAAAAATAAATGATCACATAAGAGGGAGTGAAGAGGGGAAAAGGCTGTTTCTGCTTTACTCTGAATAACTTTAGAAAATTACTAACCATAAATTAAAGTGTATCTAGGATTAATATGTTTCTAAATATTTGTGCTGAAAATCAGGTAGGAGGTCCATATATTAGAACCCCCAAATAAAGAATGATAACATGCAGAACTATGAGGTATATGATCAGTCTAATCTAGCAAGCACAAAGTAAATATTTCTCTGCCCCTGCATTATCCACATAATTTTCCAATGTCAGTAGTTGACCCATGAAAGTCAGCAGAGCTGAATTCCTTCCACAAAGTAAGGAGCATGACGTATAAACAGTGTTTTGTAACTGGTACATGGCTCTGGTGATGTTCTGCTGTGAATATTTACCAAACACACATTGTTGGTACTTTCAAGTAAAGTAAAATTTTGATGAGTGTATTAAAATAAGTTTTGAGGCAGGCTTCATAGTGGTCTTCCTTCTTCAAGAAATATTACACCACTTTCAAAAAGTCTTTGCAGTAACTTTTCATGAGATATCTAAAAAGAGAGAGAAAACAGTCACATAAATATCAACAAATACTTTCTGATCACCTTAACTTTCTGATCATCATGTCTGCTCCAGAAAATCTCCTTCTCTAAAGGGGACTGCAAAGCTATCTACAAGTTTGTGGAAACATAGATTATGTTTATATATGTGGTGAAAGCACCATAATCTAGGAAGCTGATATCAGGCTTCCAGAAGAATAAAAGTGCACACTAAAGGCATCAGAAATATGTGATATTTAAGCAAATATGCCATCATAGCTTCAGTTCCATACTCTATCAAAATGTTTAATGCTGAATAAAAAAAGCAGTATAAACATCTTTTTCATATATCAAACTTTTAATTGTAACAGAGAAAAGAAATATCTAGTAACTTGTCTTGAAGAATTTCAAAGCTGTTGTCCATTTTCTTCCTCCCATCTTCCCTGTCTTCCCATGAATAAAAGAAGAACGTTGCTTGTTAATTAAAACTGCTCTCATCATCATAGGAATGACTGGAGAACAGGGAAAATTAGGAAATACTATTAAAGCTCATTTAATATATGTTTTTAAGATGTTGTTGCTACCAGCAGACAAAATGAGCGGGGTATTTTCAAACAATTTAATGTCACTGATGTCTAATTATTTATTCCCTTGATTACATTTTTCTTGTGTTTTATCCCTTCTTGTGTTTCATTCAAGTGTTATCTTTTCTTTCCACTTTCATCTTGAAGAACTCTGAGTATTTTTTCTCAGCCATAGGTCTATGTGTATTTTTACAGATATGTATAAATATATATATGTATGTATGCATACAGTATCAATGATAATAAATTATAAGTGCTCTACTAGATCGTACATATTAGTTATTTGTGTATCTGTACATATTAATCTATATGAAAGTTCTTAAATTTATATAGGCTCTAGAAATTAAAGTTTTCTAGAGGGCAACAGAACAAGTGCCCAGCACTGCAATGAGCATAGATTATTATAGTGAGCAATTAACCTCCTTCCACTGTTGTTGGTCTGGAGGCTATTTTTCTGATGCTACCAAGACTCTTTCCTAGAAACTTCATGCAGCTACTATTTTACCATATTCTAGGGTAATTAAGCATATGATACCTGCTAATTTTTCAGATGCTATCACATGGCTGATAAAATTTTATTGAAAAAAAAAAAAAAGATATGTAATATATAAACAGGTGTTTATATTATATCTGCATGGGGGTTTTTATCTTAAAAATAAAAAATCCTGAGGAATTTAAGAAGTTTGATTAAACCATTACATGTGAAAATGAAAAGAATAAAATAAGTCACTCAAAAACTGTCCTATAATGAGGTAAAAATGATGTGTCATTTTTCTCTCCCTCTCTTCCTAACCAGCAGTATCAAATTAGTTTAGCATATTTTAAGGAAATTTTATAAAGTGAATGCAGACTAAAACAACCACTTGTTGAAAGGCTGGAAAAATTTATACAATATAGCAAGGAAATTAATTCTCCATTTTTTATATGTGGATTATTTTTGTATCTCTTGAAAAAATAATTAGATTCAACAGAGAAAAAAACCCCTGAATATGAATGAAGAAAAGCCTTTTCCTGACTGTATAAAATCACTACAAGCATCAGCAAAACTGATTTTTTGCTATGGTTGGTTTGTTTGCATTTCCAATATTATGCTTAGCAGAGTTTGAATAAAATAATCATAGTAGGAGACATTAAGTTTAGTAAATATAAAGGAAATTTTCAGTTGATGCTGAAATATTGATGTTTTAGTATTGCTAACTCAAACAAAACCGGTAAGAGAGGAGGTGTCTTCCAAAATGCAGTTTCTTATGATCTTTTCAGCATTGTGGTTCCTATTATTATTCTCAAAAGTACACTGTAAAGTAAAATAATGACTATTTTGGTGTTTATTCTGTTGCTTTGTTGAGGCTTTCTTTTTTTAAGGAGAACTCCTGAAGATTTTTCCCTAAGTCAATTGCTTTAATACAGGATTATCCTATTGCTTTTCAATTAAACACATAAAACTATTCATAGGCAGAGACATTTTGAAGACTTCCTTAGGAGAATGGCTAAAAGTACACAAAGAAGATTCTAATTTCAAAAAGATGAGGGAGAAAAAAGATTTTGAATAGATTATTATGAATGAAAGCTTCAGAAACTGCAATGAATTTATAATCTGTAAAAATGCCTTAGGAAAATTACATAAAATTATGGCCTGCTTTGAGTCTAAGGACAAAGCTTAGCAAAATGTTTGCATTTTTGTTCTAAAGAATTTTTACCTGTTTTGAGATTAACTATTACTGAAGATTTTGCTATCTGAAGGGAATGAATAAAAAATACGTTGATATCCAACCTAGAAAAGAAAGCTACTTTAAAGAAATTTTATTCTTCTCTCCTTTAAAGACTGTGTCTTTAATAAACTACTTCTTAAGTTTTCAGTTTCAGTCAAAGAACCTTAATTTTACTTTTCAATACAGAATACAATACAGAGTGATTTTAGTTTGTGGATGAAAGTAAGACATTTGACAGCACAGCATTGGAAGTCCCACAAGAACCTGCAAGTTCATCCCCACTGAGCTGCCAAAATGAGGTTTCAATGCTAAATATCTGATGTTTTTCAGAAATAAGGTTCTCATGGGCAAATATTAGCCACAGCTGGTTAGGGATGCAGGGGATTAAGACATTCAGATAAAGAGAAAGAGAAAGAGAAAGAAAGAAAGAAAGAAAGAAAGAAAGAAAGAAAGAAAAAGAAAGAAAGAAAAGAAAGAAAAAGAGAGGGAAAGAAAGAGAAAAAAGAAGAAGAGAGGGAGAGGGAGAGAGCGAGAGACAGTGAGAAAGAGAGAGAGAAAGAAAGAAAGAAAAGAAAGAAAGAAAAAGAAGCAGGGAAGTACATTTTTTTCTGTATTTTCTGTTGGGTGTGGGTTCCTAAGCTTCACCTATTTTATAAACCATTAATTTAAGTGAAAAACACTAGTTGAAATGAATCTGCACAATTTCTTTCTGTTCTACAGGGCTTGTCGGTATTTGATCTCCATTCCTCTCTACAAAACTTAGTGAAAATAAATACTGGAGTATAGTATGAAAAATTCCCCATGGATGGAGTGGAATAAGGTCTTAGCTTCTTTTATGGTGCTAAGAAGCACAGATTAAAGTACATATGTGTGAAAAACTATATATTAATTTTATAGGAAACTAAAAGAAATAACCACATTAACTTTTCAGTCTCGAGAGCAACACTGAGGTTCCCTTTCTATGACTTCACCTTGGCACAGCGAGGAGATTTACTGATGTGGAAAAACAAAATATAAAACACTGTATACAAGAAAATTTTAGTTGCCTTTCTAACTCTGAATTAAATATGAGATATGAAATATGAAATATGAAATTGTGACAGCTCTCTCCTGATACATTAACCTATTTACTCTTATGGTAAACTTAATCATAGTAGTATATGATGATATATGAAATTTAAAAAATACCATAAAAAAGTTAGACAACTGTTATAGCAGTTCCCTTTTTATTTCTGAAAAAAAAATCTTCAGCAGTCACTTTCTTTTGCTCTTCTCATGTTCCCCATCATACTCAACTAACACTCAACCATCACACTCACTTTCCTCTAAAATGGCTTGGGGGAAAAACCCCAACATGTACCAAACAAAAAAATCATTGGATACAATGCGGGCCGGATTTAGATTCCATTGAAATTAAGACACTGAATGAAGTTAATATAGTCTGTGGACATGTAAACAGTTCAGTCTGGAAAGCTATTCATCTGCACAGGCTGTAGGTGCTTACTTTAAAGTAGACACCTTACACTGGCAATCACTACTTTGACCAGCTTTCTTTCAGTATTATGACAACACAAACAGCATGAATAGTTAGTTGTAGAAACTTTTATTTAGCTGCTGGTCCTTCTCTCTTGATCATATGCTCCTGAAATGCATAACAAAACCTATGGTTTCTGTACTCTGATGCTAAAGTAAACAACATAAAGGGAAAAGTTCTGAAGCTAAGAGCCTGGGGAGTTTCTGTTTTACATTAGATCAGATGGTATCCATGGTGTGCCTTGTGTGCCCAGTGCAGGTGGATGGTGCTGTTGGACTTTTCAGAGGAGTCAAGCTGGGGCAAAGGAGCTCCCTGCTGGCTTTCAAAATGGATCATGCAGTGGTGGGCTGTATGGACCATATGGACTGTGCCTGAGTTTAGGGGGGAGCTGGCTTGACTGCTCCAAAAGCAGGGCCAGTGGTGTGCATTTGCACTATGGCTACTCTGGGACCATGGCCATGGAGCACAGCAAGAAGAAATCTAGCTGACTGTTCAGAGATAGCTACAATACAACCCAAATGAAACAAGGGTTTCTGTCCTCACCAGTGCTTCAGAAGGAAATCCATTTTATGTCTTCTAAAATGCAAGAAACCTAAGTAAGGTGCAAATAGAATTATGAAGTTATAGAAGATCAATTACACAAATAATTCCCCATTATTTAAACATATTTGTATTTAAGCATATTGCATTGCTGAAATGCATATTTGACTATGCTCTGTAATTAATATACTCCTCTGTAAATCTTTCCCCTCCTCTTTCTTTCCTGATGCTGAATACCTGATATTTTCAGTCTTCTAGGGACTTTCCTTTATTCACTGAACTCTGTAGTGTGATTGCCAATGGCTCACAAATGTCTCATGTTTTCAACTATGAGAGAAATCCTTTTTGCTCCCGGAGGTTTATTAGTTTTCAGCTTCATAGTTTAATTAATTAGCTTTGCCTCACTAACCCTGCAGCTAGCAAGGATTGTGACTTATTCTTAATATCAAATGGCATGCATTTAGTATCATTCCGCTACCTAACCTTATTTATAAAGAGTATATACAATTAAATTACATATAAATGCTGAGATTTAGAGTTAGACCAAAACTGCTTTCTATGTATTTTACAAAAAACCCCACTAAAATCACAACCAAAATGCTCCTTAAGATACTTGGATGTAAATGAAGTTCATGTCCATCTGTAGCAAAATAGAAATTATTTTAGTGTGTTCTAAATGCATATGGCATTTTCCTTACAGAATCCCTAATGTGCATTTACAATTTGCTTATACTCCTCTTCTTGTGGTTAACATTAATTCAGTTTCATAACATTGACAGCAGGCTCAATGTGAATCAGCAGTGCTTTCCAATTGAAGGAATAGTATTCTGTTACCTTCTTTCCTAATATTGGGGTATGTTAAGGGTCCCTTAAGTAAAACTGAAGTATTTGTGATATGGCTTCATATGATATATGATAAATGATGATTTTTGTACTGGGCATCTTACTGACTTTTGCAGTTTTTTTGGATTTCATTTTGGTTTTTTGGGATTTATTTTATTATTTATTTTACTTTTCAGTTTTGTCTAATTTAAAGAGTTTAAACCAGAAGGCATGAAGTGTCACCCCACATTCCCAACTCCCACAAAAAAAAATGGTTAGTCAAAGGAACCCATCATATCTTTTGATGTTTTGCAAATTTTCATTCTCTTTTAGAAGTTAAATTAACTATAATTTCTATCACAAAGAATCATTTTAGATTGCATAATCCTGATGCATTTTATCAATTTTTTTAATGCATTGATCTATTGCTGATTATCTTAATCTCCCTTAAATTAAAAATCTATGTATACCCACTAGTAACTACTATCTGCTAACACAAAACCAACAACATGTCAGAATGATAGTTATTAAAATACAGTCATTAAAATTCAGGGCAAATACCCATCTATTTTACATGCATTGAAAACCCTTATTATTATCAAGGTGCATGATTCATTCACCATTACAATAACTGTTACAGGGAGTGCGCAGTTTGTGATTAAAAATGACAGACAGGGCAGCATATATCATTGAATATTGACTTATTGTGATTCCAAGATAGATGTGCGGAGGATTTCAAAATAGTCTATTAATAATAAAGGATTTCTTTCTCCTATGGTAGAGCCATAGGAAAGTAGAAGACAGGGAAGGTCAGCATGACATTGACAAGCATTATACGTGGAAATCTGCTGTAATAAAATGCAACATGATACTGGGATTAAATGGAAACTCTTGATTTAGAAACCTTGTACAAGGCGTGAGGGGAGTGATGATTACAGACTTTATTTTTACTGAGGAAATCTCTATATGACGTGTCTTGGTTTTGAAAGACAGGTGTCTATTGAGGAAGGCAGAAGCCCCCTTTGGACTGAAAATATAACTCCCTCCCCTCCGAATTATTATAATTTTGAAATCAAGGGGCTTTCAGGCCAGGATATGAGGAACAGGAATAACAGTTCTTTACT
>VXAZ01002264.1:76585-144861 GCA_013399875.1 Gymnorhina tibicen
GCGGCAATGGCGGCTGGGCCGGGCCGGGAAGGGATGGGAGAAAGGCTTCACAAACCCCCTGGGCAGCCGGTCCCGGTGCTCCAGCAGGGCCCTCGGGAGCAGCAGCTGGAACAGCAGGGATGCGCACAAAAATCCCAGATGGTAGATGAGATGTATCGAACTCCGAAGCCACAGCGGGAACTCCGGGAGTTGTTGGCGGGCAGGGGGTGCGGTGCTGGCGGCACTGCAGTGTAGCGAAGGCTCAAAGCAGCAACAGAGAAACAGCGGAGGCAGGGCAGCTGCCTCCCGGCAGCGCGGTGAAAGACGGGCTCGGGCTCCTGGACCCCCTGAGGCACCCGAGCAGATGGTGAAAGGGTCCCTCTCCTTCTTTTTAGTGAGGTAGGGTGTTAAGGATAGGGTCCCAGCTCAGCCGAGAGCCGAAAAAAAACTAGCCTGTACCCAGGTAAAAGAGGGCAGTTAGTCCCCTCCCCCCTGTGGCCAGACCTTTTGTCTCTCTTAAGCACCCAGCAATTATCCCTTAGTATTGGGAAAAAATTCCTCAAGAGGAAAAGAACAAAAGAAAAGAGCTCCCAAACCCCAACAACGTTTGCTATTCACAACAGAAATCCACTAAAAAAAAATGTAGAATTTCAACATTAACAGGAAGTTTTTAAAAGAGAAGAAACAGTGAAGGATACCTGAAATGCATCCTGTGACTCATAACTAGGAAATAAAACTATTTACAAGCCTTTTTATAATTTTTTAAACTTGTAGAAGAATACACTTTCTATTGGGAAGAAAAAAACCTCTCCTACTCTTAGCTGAAGTACTGCAAGAAGCTCCAATGTATTGCATGATTCTATCAACCAGAATGAAAATGTTTAGCTATGTCTTAGCAAGAGAGATTATATTTGTAATGAGAATGCTATTTTTTCAGATTCTACTGAAATCAGTAGGTCTGTGCTTACTTTCTGATTGGTAGGTATTTGATCAAGCATTTGTACTATTGATTGACTTAGAACATTTGTATGAAAATTTTAGCAAAATTGTTTCCTTTGTCAATAGTATTTTGAGGGTTTTTTCAGGTCATTATAAAAAAAATGTAGATGTACTGGGGCTAGTGGTTTTAGAACAAAATTGTCCACAGATGGTGTGATGACTTGTGCTTCTGAAGTCAGAATACCGCTAAGTGTTCAGGATGAAAGTCCTGCTGAATGGCTGCACGAGCTGTAGAACAGGGAACGAACGGAAAATAAAAGCACAGCCTGCTATGAATGATACTGGTTGGATGTTGCCACAGAGCACAAACCATACCAAACGTACTTCGAAAGCCAGATGTAGAACTGTTGTCTTTCACAGTACTACTAATAAACCCAAGTATCTGATAGGGTAAATTACTTCAGATATTCATTATTTAAGGTTATCTTTTCTCCTTCATTGCTCTGATCCTTTTTTTTCCTGATGTGACTAAACTCTAACTTGGAGGAAATAAACCAAAGACATCCTACCTCTAACCACATTCAATCAAGACTCAGGCATGCCTTCTGCAGGTCTGGGTTTTGTAGACACCACCCCCCCACCCTTTATTATTGTCTTACATGTCTGATGATGTGTTCTTTTTTCAAGAATGATGGTAGTGCTCAAATGTGGGTTTTTTTTCCTTCAGCTACTTTTGAAATAATTTCTAATTATATGTTTTCACAGAAACAGCAGACATTGGTTTGCATCCAGATACAGTTAAAGTGCAAAATTAATTTCTAATAGGAAGATTTCTTTTTTTCAGTAAAGGTTTGGAGGTTTTAGGTGTGACAAGCATTTAGCTTATTCCATTTTAAATGGAATAAACAGATGAATAGGAATAATATAATTTTCTAAAAATGAAGCTGGTTTTTGTTCTAAGAAATTTGAGAGAGTGAAATGCTAAAGTTTAATGACTCAAAACAAGCGTCCATTTGCAGATGCAGCAGGCAGCTTTGCTGGGGCCAGATTTGAACCTCCGGAGGGGGAGAAAATGAGTTTTTGGGTGTGCAGTAGCAAAACCTCTGATCTGTGTAAGACAGAGGGGATGAGCACCCACCACAGGAGACTCTGGGTTTTGAGCCAGATAAAGGAGAAGGCTGATAAAAAGAAGATCCTGCATGGTGGGATAGTGCTTTTTAGAATGTCAGTGTCCTCCCCTGCCCCTTCCCTGGGGTAGGTCATACTCACAAGGGACATTCACACACAGGCATGAGGGTGTTCTTCCCGTCTGATGGGACATAACTCACACAGCTATGCTGACATGAGAGGCAGTTGTCATGTCTTAGAAGAGGCCACAAACCATCAAAGCCTCCCAAAGTGCCCCAGACCCATTTCTGAGGCCTTCCACCAGATGACTGTGCATGATCCACAGCGTTGCAAGAGATCCATGATGTTGCAAAGGCAGCATACAACTCCCCCCTGCCCAGGAGAGGTACCTGGGCATTCTACTTATATCTAAATGTATATTAACCCATTGAACTTTGATTTTTGCAGGTTTTCCCCCACCTCCGATGGACAAAGACTGCGACCATCACCTCAAACAATGGACATCAATCAAGTCTTGTCACTGGATCCACAGGTGGTGATATCTTTCCACTTATCCATTCTTTTCCTTTCTTTCTTTTCCTTATACTTTTTCTGGAGTGTTATTTTTATGCTTTTGTATTTCTATATCACCATAGATAATAATAACAACCAAGACAGCTACATACCTGCTTTCCAATGCAACTACATTGTTCTATAAATATATTTATAAACACCAATCACTCACTCTAATTCCCCTCAAGGGATCTATTAACAAGAACTTAAGTTACTCTTGCCTTCAAGGGAGGGTTATAACAGCAACTAGATGTACTTATTTATAGATTTCTAATAGCCTATTGTTTTATTGTCCACTTAAAGCTTAAGGCATTTTTTGTGAAAAATTAAGCAATTATATTTAAGACAAACTGTATCTGTTAATTAATCCACAGTCTTCTTTTCTCTAGAAGAACATGCATTCAGAATCTGTCAGTGACATTTTCCTTTATTTGTCTGAGATTTTATGTTAAATAGAAATAAATTTGCAAAGCTCCAAATGTGATTTCCAGGTGATTGAAGAAAAGCAAGATCTAGACTCAACATTTTAAAAATTATAAATCATAACATACCTCCTTATCTGCTAATAATAGTAATGAAACAGTTAAGTCAAAAAGTGGGGTCTATGTCAGTCAACTAGAACAAATATTTCATACTTAACATTTTCATCCTCTTTAATTGAGAACTTTCATTAATAGTATTAAATTAGCATTGAGTTTCAAGTCTTCTCTTGCAGTAATACATAGGATATCAGGTGGTGAATTTCCTCCTCACTGTTAGAAGAACAAACAACTCCAGATATCACACAATGACACAGTTGACTCTTAGGCACAAGCAGGACAAACATTGTGTAAATAATGCAGTTTACTTATCTAGAATCAAGTGATGGTACTTGCTTGAAAGTTTTATTTCTTTTCTCTTGTAAACTCTGTGACATATTAATGGAGATAATACAGATATTATTATGCACATACACTATCATATAGGTACTTTGTAAAGACTATGTTGTACGTTTCATTTTGTCCTTGATAGGGATTTATCTTTTTTTTCAAGATCTAGAATTATGACAACAAAAGAGAGGGTCTTTAGATAACTTCTGTGCTTTAACTTGAATTGCTGAGTACTTTCTGTTGGTTGTCTGTGTGGTACAACCTGTGACTTTTGTGTTAAAATTCCAACTGGGATGTTAAAAAAATAAGGATGTTGAATTTAGGCTCCTACTGTGGCTATTAAGTATAATAGAATATAAAGTATGACGCTATTTTCTGAAATTAGACTATAAACATCATGGAGCGTAACTGAATCAAAGCCACTAGTTAACTTGAACTTCTAGAATAATACATTTTATAGGGTCTTTAAGCATAAAATTACTGAATGATTTTACTCTTTCACAGGAGTTCTAATGAAAGTAGCTGAAAGACTTTTCAAATATTACTTAACTTGCCTTCTTTTTTAAAAATCACCTACAATTTAATGGCCTTCAAGCCTCTCGTATGGCAGAGCTGAAAATGACAACTTTTTCTAGGGACAATGTTAACTCAATATGATAGCACTGTCCAAAAGCAAACTGAGCTGGCACAGTGATTATCAGCTGAAAGATCAAAGGGGGTCCGTTTTTTGACAGTCTTGTTCCAGAAAACAAGGAAAGGAATAAGCATGAAAATGCTCCAGACCTGCTCTAATCACCAGTTTGAGCTGCAAAAAGGAATAAAAAATGGCTGGACATGGAGGCATCAGTAATTTGCATTGTCAGTGCGGAGCAAAGCTGTCAAGAAAAACTTGACTCTAACCACATCCAGAAAAAGCCTGGGCCATTGTCTCCACAGATCTGTAATTCTGGTGTCAGGCAACATAACCCTAGGCAAGCCTGCCTCCTCTGCTCCTCGGAGGAAAGTTTTGGTTGGTAGCCAGCCAGGACTGAGTCATCCAGACAAATGTGAAGACTGCAATCTATTGCAAGATGTCAGTGTGTAGCCTGGGTTGGTACTTCCACATCTCAACAAAACTTTTTGCAGAAATGCTAAGGTTTACACAAGAATGTTAAGACTATTGCTGGCAGTGGCCAGAAAAAAAATCTCCAAAAATAAATATGTAATAGGTATTCAACAGAAAACTGGTTTTTAATTTTGATTCATTGATTAATTGCATTATTATTAACTATATTATATTTAATGTCTGGGCAAGTTTATTAAGAAAAATTATGGGACTCCATTATCTTTCCATAATCTTTTGTTTACAATATTTTTTCTTAAAGATAAAACAATTGTTCTTAGCAGGGAAGCAAAAAGAAAGCACTGTACAAATTTTTATCTCGAAAGTGATATCACCAGCATCTTCACATTTTCCAAATATTATCAATGATTCCTGTGATCACAGCTCCATATACCACACTGAGCAATGACCAGTAGTAAGTAGTTTGGGAAGACTTTGATAATTTTGTCAATATGCATGTTTATACTATGTGTTAGACTATATCTGAGATTTCTAACTTATCATCAGTTGTGTTGATTATACCCATATTGCACAGACAAGCCTTGATGCAAACCTAATTTCAAAGATTAATAAATAGCCTTGGAAGTTTAAAATTTGAATACTCCTTGATAAACAGCTAAACATTGCTGTAAATATAACTTTTATGAACATTTAGCTGATCTTCAAAGAAAACTTATTTACCAAGACAAAGATGCTTATTGCATTTTTATTGATGCACTGTGAATTTAAATTAAGCTCTAGGCACTATTCTGGCTATAAGGAGGCAACAATAGAACAACAACTAGTGGATAATATTGAATGTTGATATTCATGAAGGAAATAAAGATTAAAAAATGAAAGATATGTGTGTTGGAAAACAATACATACAGATATATCATTTTTTATGTGGGTTAATTTTATTTCTGCATTTTAATGTAAGTATTACTACTAATCAAAACAAGTGGGGTATTTTTTATACAGTAAGCTTGCATTCATATAAGAAACATGATTTTTTTCCTTTTGGGTTAGGTAGTGAAACAGGTTATCTCTCTATTTGTTGGGAAAGCATGAGATCTAGAAGAATTTTAATTCTATCATAAAGCAGCATAAACTAGAAGTTGAAAATCAGGATGGAGTCAACAAAAAAAATTCTAGTTAGCAAGTACTGTGAAATTTAAAAATGCCTTACCAATGAGAGAGAAAAAGGCTGAAACAGCCCAGTAGGGAGAAAAAAATATTGTCTCATTCATTCTCTAATACTAAGGGAGGAGTGAAAAAAACCCACATCTATTCAGGGTTGATGAGGACAGTGAAATGACCCTAAAAATTCTATGGACACAATTTTTTACTCTCATTCCATTACTTCTTGTACCTGTTATGTCTTTCCCTATCCCTACAACCATCCATGGACATTTGTTTTCCCTCTCTCTTTCATCCTAATCCCTCAGCAATTCCAAACAGAATATATTCAAGGACTTGATAATCTGTTATGCATGCAAATGCAGTAATGTCGTGATTGTGTTGCTAAGAGTGGTAGCACTTTTCTGAGCTGTCTATGGACCAAGTCTTGCACAAGTTCAAGTTGTAGCTTTCTATCAAGCTTAATGCCTATATGCCACCTCAGGATTTCCTATCTGTACCCTACAGTTGTTGCACGAGACAGAATTTTACTGAATCCTGAATTTTTACTGGTTCAGGATACAGTCTGAAAAGGTTTTTAAGCAGATGTTTAGACTTGTCATGAGGGTTGCATGTAGTTCAGTACAGTGAGTATTGAGGAGGGTGAACAGAGGTTTGACAACTTTCATTGAACCTGAAAAGAATTTCCATTACCGTGCTGCTTGGTTTCATTAAATGGATTAAAGGGAGTATAAAAATAAGCTAAGCTACATTCTATGAGACATTGAAACATTGTGTCCACCTAATAGGTAGAACAGCTGATATATGTTGAGGCTTGCTATCAGAAACAAATGTATTAGCATTAAAAACTGGGCTTTCAAATGCCAGGCACATCCCCAGGAAATAACTGAGAATTTGCAGGCAGAGAGAAGAGAACTGTAGTGGTTTTATTGTGAAGAGAAAAAAAAAATGCAGTTAACAACAAGAAAAAAACCCCATATTTAAAGCACAGAAAGCATAATTTATGACTGTTCTTAGGAGTTAGTAGAAATAGTCACAGACAGCTGAGTATGACCTGAGAACTAAGATGATTCCAGTGATATCAGAGAAAGAGATCATTACAATGCATATAGAGAAAGAACATGAAAACATCAAGGATCCTTTGTACGCCCACCAAACTGCTTACTTTGGAAGGCTCTAGGACTGTCACAACTTACAGAACAGGACTACATTTATAATTTCATTTTCCTTCTAAATCCAGGGAACTCTAAGTCTTTGTATCAACATTCCTAGTCAGATAAAATCTCATGGATTTTAGTTGCTGCCTTGTTCTGCTCAGGCCTTCTCATGCTGTGCAATTTGCTAAATTCTCTTCAGCCTCTCAGGACTTCCAGACTGCATTCTTTTATAGCTCAGGTCATCAAGTAAAATACCTTTTCCCTAGTATTTGTCATGATTTTGTGCAATGAAAGCCTGTTAAAAAAGATAACATTCTTGCTTTCTTTAAAAATATGGATGTCATATGGCTTCGCATGTAGTTTTCTTTCTATAGATAAATTACTCAGTTTAAAGTAAATGTAAACTTATTTTCTATTTGAGTTTGCCTAATTTTATCTTCCAGCCATTGATCCTTGCTCTGTCCTTTTCTCTTAAGAACTCTATCTGTTATGGAAGCAACTAAACAAGTTGTGTTGAAGTCACCTTTCACTCCTTCTTCTCCTCCTCCTCCTCCTCCTCCTCCTCCTTCTTCTTCTTCTTCTTCTTCTTCTTCTTCTTCTTCTTCTTCTTCTTCTTCTTCTTCTTCTTCATAAACTAAATCTACTGAGCACTCATGAGCAGAAAAAGAAGTACTCCTAAAGCAGATATTCAGGCTGGTATATTTCAAGTTTGATGTTTAGACTGATAATCTAAAACTGCTTCTTCTAATGGGAAATGTCAAACTGCCTTATCAGTTCTACCTATAATTTTACAGAGGGCAAAGTGCAATTGATGTCCTCTAGAAATCACTTGTCCGTACATGATCACAAGTGAATTTGTTTAATACTGAACTTGAACACTGGGAATTTAATTTCCTGACTTTCATGTATTTAATTTCTGAAACAATTATGGCTGCTCATACACCAATTTTGTATATGCCTTTTCATTCTAGCACCAAAGAATAAATTTTATAACAAGAGAAAACTATGAATGCTGGAATAGCAAAACATATATATATATAGTCCATTTGAATGGTTCGTAATAAAATGAAGGGAGTGTTTTTATAATGGAAACGACTGAATGCCTGAGGTGTACTCAAATAACTTGCAGTGATAAAAATAAGGCATTTTGCAGACGTGGCTGCAATCACTGCATAAGTAATGGTAGGGAAGGAATTGCATCATGTGGTCAGGTGAATGCTTTGCATTATTTCTAGAGGAAAGTAAGAAATGTTTAGAGCCTCTGATCTTATAACTCCAGACCTCCATTTCCTACCAGAGAGTAGGATATGAATGTTAGCATCAGCACTAATTTGATCCCTTGTTCTGCAATTACTTATGTATCTATTGCACTCCTTTGATCTGTAAAAGTAAATGTGCTCAAAGGTAATTATCATGTGTCAACATGACAACAAAAACCCCAGTGTATTCTTCCTCCACGTCATTAAGTCATCATTAAGTAATGATTACTCCTGATCTCAAACTGAATGTTGTTTCCACATTGCTTTGGGTTTTTGTTATTTTCAGTTGTTGTACTTGCACCTATGCAAGAATCCAGGCCTCTAGTTTATAATTACAAATCATGACTCTTGCATGACTGCTACGTCCAATACACATTTTTTAAGAAAATGAGGCAAAACTTATACAGAGAGAAAATGGTATTCGTTACTGTTATTAGCCACAAAAGGAATGAGTTGATTGAGTAGATCTTAGAGATGCTTAAAATTATACCTAGAGGCAGAGAGCAGGCCACCTACATACTGCAGCTAATTCACTTGGCTCATTTTACATTTCTGCAGTGCTCTGGGGAGAATATGTCTTTCAGAATGGTCTTGCAGTAATTTAACTGGGACAGGCAGATTCCAACTGTCTCGCAATGGGAACTGATTATGGTATTTCTCAGTGGATATTGATATAGCTCAACCCCAGCCAGCAACTAAGCCTCACACAGCCACTTGCTCGCTCCCTGTCGGTGATATGGGGGAAAGAATTGGAAAGGTAAAAATGAGAAAATTCACGGCTTGAGATAAAGACGGCTTAAGAGGTAAAGCAAAAGCCACACACACAACCAAAGCAAAGCAAGGAATTCATTCAACACTTTCCGTGGGCAGGCAGGTATTCAGCCATCCCGAGGACAGCACAGATCCACCGTGTCTAAGGTTTACTTGGGAAGATGAATGCTGTCATTCTAAAAATACCCCTCTTCCTTCTTCTGCCCCCAGCTTTATGTACTGAGCATGATACCATATAGTAT
This sequence comes from Gymnorhina tibicen, assembly GCA_013399875.1. NCBI lineage: Eukaryota > Metazoa > Chordata > Aves > Passeriformes > Artamidae > Gymnorhina > Gymnorhina tibicen. Next base: position 85,703 of record VXAZ01002264.1, read on the forward strand.
AGAATATCCCTTGGGTCCGTTGGGGTCAGCTGTCCTGGCCGTGTCCCCTCCTAACTTCTTGTGTGTACCCCCAGCCTTCTTGCTGGTGGAGTGGGGTGAAAAGCAGAAATGGTCTTGACTCTGTGTTAGCACTGCTCAGCAGCAACTAAATCAGTGTGTTATCGACCTTAGCCTCATCCTAAAACCAAAACACAAAACGGTATCTGCTACTTCTTGTCCGAGCAGGACAAGTACAGGTGTAATTTTACAGTAGCACCAGAAGCAGCACTGATTGCAGTTTCAAGTCCCTATTCTTTGATGTAGAATCAAGTAGCTATAAATACTGCTAGTTTTGAAGGTGATATTTCAAACTATAATATCTTCAGGACAGGTCCTTATGATTGTCATTTGCGTAAAGTTTATGTTTAATCCTATTAAGTCTTAAATAGGTATTTTTCCTGTGACTGTCAATTAGCAAGCATAGGTTAGAGTTCACACTTGTGTTATTTATTAAAACACCCCGAATGAATACAGACTTAGTTTTGCATTATTTCTAAAGTCAGAGTTTCCATTTAAAACTGCATGACTTGCCAAATGATCTTGCAAGGGCAAGTCAGACTTCATGACAAGGGGGTACTCCCTTATTTGCGGCTTTAGGGTTTCAACCGTGTTTTGCTTCAAAGTGCTATGAGAAAGGAGTGTGCAACCCCCTCATGGCCCTTCATACCATGCCAGAATTCAGAATAGGAATCGCTAAACACACATTATCAGGTAGGTGCTCCAAATCTGTTGTTCTGGACAACGGTGTCCCTCAATTTTCTGCAGTACTCCAGCCCTTTTTGTCTTAAAGGCACACTTCCCAGACAATTGTATGGAATGTTTCTCTTCACTGCCAAATTCTCCATGTGAAAGGGGCAGTTATCCTAAGAGAATTACCCTGCTCAGTATCTTTCAATTATATTCAGTAAATAAGTCAGTCTATTTTTTTCTGGTCTTTGCTGTTTGCTCTTATTTTTTTTTTTTTTTGGCTGCTCATATTAGCTCTCATGGAACAGGGCTCTGCAATACCCATTTAGCTGGTTTAAAATATAGTGCAGTTTTTCTTCATTGCATCTTTTTCTGGTTTCTTAAAAGTGTTTCAGAAGAAACCTTCCTTAAACTGCCTGGCTTATGGATTTCTTGTTGCTGTCATCAATGCAGAAGGCAGCAGGTTATTAAGTTTTGCTCTGGCTTGTGCCCTCTGATTGATATCATTGTGTTGGGTTTAAAATTCCATCCTGTCAAGTCTTGTAATCCTTGTTGCTGCCAGACAGTTCCTTGTGTGGAGTCTAGATATATTTCAGTTTCATTTTTTATACCACTGAAAGAATTAATTTAAAAAAAAGAAAAAGTGATTTGGAGTAAAACTCTGAAGATGAAATCCTACTGAGATCAAGATGAATCCCAATTTCAATGAGACCTAGGAATTTTACTTTGTTTATTGATATGTTCAGTGATATTTCAAGATATTTCTCCTATTCATATTCTGCTTAATTATTCTTTTTAATTTGTATTCATTTTGGTTTTAAATTTGTCTTTTTTGCTATGTTGTTGTGAAATTATTTACTATGAAGTCTATTTATACATGATTGCTTGTGCATAATTTATGTAACTAATCCTTTATGCCAGGTGTATATAGGTGACTGGAGCTTCTTGCTGAAGTGCAGTAGTTCTTCCACCTTAGGGTCCATTTATGTGAATCACAATTTGTACTTTGGTTGAATGACCTTTTCCTTTAATTGGTGCATATAGGACTCTAAAATGCATTCTTTATTTGAGGGGAAAAAAGAAATTTGATAGCCACTAGCATAAACACTTTTCTGAATCAGAGAATGGAAGTAGCACCTAAATTCCAATTCTCTTGATAGTTATTAGCAGACTAGGTAGAAGAATCTGTTCATCTCATCAGGTAATTCTTAGGTGCAGAGAGGGATTTTTGTGTAAAAGATATTAAAAGTATATCATACATCATATCTATTTTCTCTTTCTTCACCAAAGAAATGTTGGTCTTCCTAAAGGTAAAATAGTTAAAGGATACTTGCAGAAATAATTGAGTTGCTAAAAATCCTTCATTAGTGGAAGGACTGTAACTCCTGTTCTACTTCTAAAGGTCAGAGCAAGTGTTAAAAGTTCTAAACCCCTCATTTTAGAAGGAAAATCTTCCAGATTCCACAATGAAATCTCCTACAATGTAATGGCCATGAGAAAAGCCCAGATGCACTAATAGCATCACTTTTGAAATTGCTCATAGGCATATCCAAAAGACAGACATAACTAAAAACTTTTTAAACTTTCAGTCCCCAAGACCTTTGGAAGAAGGAAGAAGACTGCATGGTATCTCAGATCAGATGGTGACACTACTTCTTCACGTTCCTGTTATTATGCCTCTTAAAATTCTCAGTGCCAGGTTTGTGTAGAAAACATTTCCAATAGTTTTACAAAGCATACAATAAATCATTTACTTCACTTTGTACTGCTAAAAACCTCATGGTATTGAATTGCATATTCCATTTGAAAACAAAAACAAAAAAAAAAAAACCCAAAACCAACAAAAAAACCCCCCCACAAAATAAAACATAAAATCCTTTACCTTTCTGCATTTGTTCCAACTGAAATGAATTTTAGAATGTAAGCCATATTCCAAATCAGTCTGAAGTAATCTCTCCTAATGAAAAGCAAATTATTCTAGCCAAGCTGTGAAATAATGCAGGATCAGATCAAGTTTTAAGCATATTATATGCATATAAAATTAAATAGATATATCTATATGTATGTACATACAAGTGCAGAACAAGATAGCTTTAGAAAGTCAAGCTGCCTTAAGAAGCCCCTGCTGAATAATTTATAAATTCAAGACATAGCAGACAGACTCAGTCACAGAAATCAGAAGAAAAGCTGACCAGAGTGAGGTGATATAATATTTTATGAAGCCACAGTGCAACCCTATGGGTTGTTGACTAGATTTCAGAGCTTTTGTTCTCCAGGTAGATTAGCAATACCGTGAACACACAGATTATGCCATTTCAATATCCACAGACTCTTCAGAGTTCTTTTTATATAGTATAAGGTTTTGTGAAGTCATTGAATTAGATTGGACAAATGAAATATAAGACCTTCCAGACCTCGATCTCATAGGAGATTTTAGTGTTACTACGGTTAAGACAGCTTTTAAAATTGAATGGTCAAACATAAAAAAGAAAAGGAGAAAGGAAAAGATTTTTAAGATGCATAATTTGGTGATGCCAGGCTCATTATAAAAGAAGGATTTTTTAGAGAAATAAAGAATACACACTAGAAAGATCCATTATGCAACTGTTGGGAAACCAACTGAGAGGAAATGGGTGTAAGAAAATAATTCTAAAATAAACTACTCAGCATTTTTTTCTTTTTTTGGTTTACCATATCAGCTGTTATATTTTAAGTCTGCTAAGGGGCATTCTGGAAGGAAGATAATGATGATTTTGATGTGTTAATGAACACTTTTATTGTTTTGATCTCTTTGAGTAGATAGTCATAAATAAAACATTCCTTCCCTCTCCTCTACTCCTGCAAGAATAGTTTTTAGGCAAAGATAAGATAATTTGTTGTCTTAGTAAAATTTCTTTGGGGTTATTACCATGTATCTCATGGTAATGAGCTCCTGGTCTGTTAATAGAGTTGGTCAGTCTCAGCCAAACAGTTGCTTAAGGGTGTGCCTGAAGTAGAGGATATTGTACTGTCTGAAACACCAGGAAGAGACTGCAAAGTCCCTATCTGCTCTTTTTCCTTTTTTATTCAACAATTTATAATGCAGCATACTTACAAAATATTTACTGTGCTCACTTGCAAAATTAATGGCAACGAAAGGGATTTGGACTTTCATAATTCTTGTCTCCTCCTCCATTCTGTACTGTCAGCACAATCTTCATTCTTCACAGTGGAAATGTGAATAAAGCCGTATCTGCCACTGGAATAGCCCTGCAGTGGGTTTACTTGCAATAATGAGTTTGGCACCTATGAGATACTGTTCTGGCTGAAATGGACTGGGATAAATTCTTGCTGCTTAAGAAAATCTATTCCCCCTCCCATTGCTTACTTTCTAATGTGAAGGAAAACTCTGTCTTCAGGTTTACATTAATGCTGTATCAGTCCTTAACTAGACTGACATGCTAGGGCAAGTGGAGGGAGGGAGACTTGCATACTGCCTGCCTGTTTTTCCTAACAGTCTGTTATGATGGCATAATGGCTCAGAAATACCAGAGTATTCTTTCCATTTAAAGTAGGTTGTGAAGGAGAAGTCCGAATTACAAGTGTAAAAGAACTCTTAACAGATATTCATTGCTGTGCAGAGAGTGTAGGGAATCATGATCCACTTTACCATGCTTGGTTTTGTGTTGCAGTGTGGTTTTGTTGACTTTCCCACCACTACGACAACCACAAAAAATTATCACTCTCTAGTATTATTTTTGGTTTATGAAAAGCTGCATATTTTTCCATAGTGAAGGTATCAATTTAAAAAACCCGCAACACTCTGAATTTTTTTGTTGGAATGGTAGTGATCTACTGGGAGAAAACTGAACATATAACTCTGCAGCTTTATAAAAACACCTGCTTTATGTTATTTTCTTCAGTAAAAAAGAAACCCAGTGATGTTTAAAAAACATGGAGGTCAAATATGCTTTCTCCAGAAAATGGAAACCCACCCATAGCAGATAGTGACCCAAAAAAAACCAAAACGGTATAGTAGATTTTTAGAGCTGAGATGAAATTTGAGAAAACAAACAGCTGAAAATATGAATGAAGTTCCTTGCAATAGTTTGAGAGGTAGAATGCCTGTATCTGATACAGGGAAGAAAGTTGTGTCCAAGGCTGAAGGGAAGCTAATTTGTTTTACAGCTGCCTTTGCTGTTCATTCATTGTTACTAACAGGAGTCTTCAATGGCATTTTTCATTGGCCAATCTTCAAAAGTAAACTAAGGGGGTTTAAAAGCGCAGAGGAAAGAATGTTTCCAGTCAGGGCAGAATACTGCTTTGCAGTGAGGGTACTAAAAGTAATCCAGAGTACAACTTGTCTGTACCATAACCCTTCAGTTGCTCTTACAGTACCATACAGGTCTCTTCAACAGTCACATTTGTTAATAAGATACACGTTCACTGTTAGTAAAAATGAAAAACTGGCAAAGTACATCAGGGACACTGGGAGAAATTAATTACAACAACAAGTAATCAAGATCAGATTTTATATATATATATATATATATATATATATAAAATAAATGTTTAAGGACAAAAAAACTTTTTCCATTCTCAGTAAAACATACTCAACCTCTTCAACAGAATCTGGATACTGGATATCTGCAGGTGACTGCTGTAGCAATCAGGTTGTAATTTTTTTTCCCACTATAAGCTGTCTGCATTAAAGTCTCGTTTACAGGCTTTGTTAGCCTAAAAATGATTTCATTCTTTCCTGAAAAATGGCCCAAAAAAGGTGGTGTGCTCTGCCCTCCCATCATACAGAAACTCAGAACACTAGGAGTAGCTGAATGATGTCAAGGAAGAAACATGTTCAACACCTCTAACGCAGAGAATAGAACTGAACATCGAGGAGAGCTCTGAATAGAGCTGGTAAATGAACAGAACAAAAAACTGCTCTTTTAAAAGAAAGTGGTGATTGCTGCAACATTTTACAAAGGCACGATTTGAGATTGTCTAGCAGAGCATGGTTGTGCAAGCAAGCAGAAAAATAGAAAAGGCTATCCCATAGCCTTGTTTAAAAGGTGGCAATGTCAAAGCTTCTTCATAGAGAATGGAGAATGTCTGGGACATTTTATGTAGAAAATGTATGATGCCTATAAGCTTCTTGAATTCAACAGAAGATGAATTTCAAAAATGACCATTTAGAGTTTAGGTGATGGATTAATAACTTCTACACACAGGGTTTTGAGAATCAAGAATTTCACTGGAGATCACAAACAAAAAATCGTTGTCACACTAGTTAATCAGAGGCTGCAGTGTATGTCCCAAAGGCTTTTTGATTGTGGGGGGTTTTTAACACCAATCTTCTACAGTTTTTAAGAAGTAAGTGTTCATTATCTGAAAGAAAAAGCTTTCCAGCTTTTAAAAATTCCCACATTTTCGTTCCTGCCCATGAAAGAAAGACTCAAGGATTCTTTAACAGTAAGACAAACATTCTTTTCAATTGTGTTGGGAAGTACCCTTAAACTAAATTCTAAACATTATTTTCTGTCAGATTTAGCATAGGTTAAAATTGTCAATAAAGATACTACTTTAGGTTAGCAACTAAAATAGCTTTTGAGGTCAGTTAGAGGTGCTCAAACATAAATACTGCTTTAATAATGTTCTGAATGTCTCAAAGTCTCAAACAGAGGGGAAGACAATATGACTGTTGATGGTCTATGACTGAAATTTTAGTTCAAGTGTAGATTATTTTTTATTTATTTTTTAAGGCTATATTGAGAAATTTATGTGGCTAAAGTCATCACTATTAATGTTATTTTCTATTTGTTTTGAATTTCTGCAGAAGGAACTTTCTATATACTTCTTATATCAGTGTAATAATCTTTGAAATAATAATATAGGTTATGTATTTTTGAGTCCAGCTGTTAAAACACCTTTTATTTGAGAGTGAATAAGAATTGAAATTTGCCTAGAAGTATTCTGCAGAAGATTATTCTATGGTATTATGCTTTTCAGAAGTGTCAAAATCCGTCTTTAACTGAAAATTAGATAAGAATATTTAAGCATGAGAATCTTGACATGATCCAAGAAGGGAACATCAGAAAACTCAGAAAAATGTTTATACTTCAAGTGTTTCCTTTATTGAATAACACACTTTTTCAAAAGTAAATGTTAAAAATGATAATAACAAGAAGTCTTTTTCTTGCTCTGGGATTGGAGTGAAATAAATAAGCAAAGTGTGGCAGAAATGTATCTGAAATTAAATTCAGTAATAAACTTAGTAATAAACATAATCATTTGTTGGATTTGACAGCTGGAAGACTAGAACTGTATATTAAGGTCTGAGCATGTTTTTTCTCAACCGTTTAATGTATTTTAAATTGTTCCTTCAGTGCTCCAGGTATGCCTATGCCAAGGTGAGATGCAAACTGGTAGCAAGTCCCAGATTAAAGTGCATTGTCTGGAAGTGAAATGGTTGCAACTGTTAATAACAATATAAAATTGAATCCTCGGCTGTATGATCCATTGTCATTAAAAAACCATCAAAGGAGTATATTTGTTCCACAGATGATTGCTCCTTCTGAGAAATTAATAGTCTAAGGTACAGTGCTTGCTTTTATTTAGCAATATATTTTCCTCTAAGAACTGAAAAACTGTTAAGATCTTCCTGCTGCCTTTAACTGTGAGAGCGTTTGTAGAATTTTTTTAAGCATAAAGATGAATAGAAGTACTTGAATCAAGAGACATTGTATTGATTCTAAATATCTCTTCCTTCAGCATGCCTATTGCAATAAATAAATTAAGATCTGTATATTCCTCACTGAACAGCTCAGAAAAGATGAAGGTGGGAAATGTATTACGGACTCCTCCAGTCTTTGAGAACCTCGCTCCCATCTGTTGTGATCAACCAAAGTCTGTCAAGAGTGGCCTTGCAATGACATCAGCCAGCTCCTATAGGACATCTGGGTGAATCCCATCAGGATCAGCCCATGGATTATAGGTAGGTCCTGTTTGCCTATGTGCTTCCTGAACTGAACCTTTTCCACAAGGATTTGTCTTCCTTCCAGCCTCTCCCCCTGGTCTTTGGGGCCTCATTTGGTTGGTCTTTCTGGGTAGGTGGCCTATAGGGAACACCCACTATAATGTCACTCTAATTTGCATGTATTCTCTTTAATTCTAATGTTAAGTTAGGAAATTCTAAAATAAAATCCTCCTAAAATAAATCAAATACTATTCAGGGGGGTTATTTTGTGCTCAGTGTTGTTCAAATGTTCCAAGGAGACTAACTGATATACTTGGTTTAGCAGAAGAATACAGTGATAAAATTTGAGGTCAAATTCATGTACTTTCCCATTAGTATTTAGATTGCATTTTTACTATGAGAAAGAAAGATTCTCTCTTACTCAGATCTAAGCTTTAATAAATAGCTCAGCCTGCAATATAAGATGGGTTTCTTCACAGAGACATATGCAGTAAACACAATGCCTCTGTAAAGCATGTACTGACTTTACTTGTATCTTTTTAAAGACATCAAATTAATGTGGATGTATATAGATGTCTGGTATGAATATCAGGTCTGACTTGAAATCTCATCTGAAAGCTACTGGATTTTTTTGCAGGTTAATCTCTGGGCCTCTGGATTTTCTCATTAAAATGTATGTCCCTGACTGGTATATTAGCCTAAAATGATGTTTCTCTGCTGGACCTATTTCCAGATTGTTGTTCAATCTCCAATTCCTCTGTTTTTCATCAGTGTTGAATTACAGTTGGGTTTGCAAATCTAGCTTCTGAAACAGCACCTGTTCCTTTCAAACGAAATGGCTTAGCGTGCTCATACTTGGTCTTTAGTGTATTCTTTGACAAAGATTTTCATGGTTTTTGTTTCACTGTAGTCATGGCAATGTAAATAGATCTGGGGTCAGGGGTCAAGGAGGGAGCACCGGAAAATAGAAGATAATTACTATTTGTTTGGATGCAGACATAGGATAAAGTAAGACTGTCAACCTCACAGAGATGTTCCAGAGTCAAAGGCCTGTACATCAGTAGTTCTCTGTGATTAGGGATTATTCCTGTTGCCTCTTGCACAAGTCTAGTAATGCATAACACCCCACTCCTGTAAGGGAGACACAATCTACTTTTAGGAACTCCTAAACTTAACTGATAAAAAAAATAAATTAAGCTAAAACAATTGTGTTGATTTTGGCATTTATTGCTATTCTGTCAGAACTTAGGAACATACTATGTCCAAATCCACTTTGACTTTTAAAAGGCATTAGCTGGTTTTGTAACAGATATATGCTCTCTCTCAGGATCCTGTAAAGTAACAACGACCCCAGTTTTTACTTTCTCTGTCAGTAGGGCCTTGTAGAAATCAGTGCAGTAACACTACTGAAAATCAGAAGTATGGAAGAAATAAACTCAGTTAATTTTTTTTTTTAATGCACTGTGCTTCTCCTTTCCTCCAAGTCTGTCTCAGCCTTTGCAGAACCAGAACTGAGTCTGCTACATCTGCAGGATGTTTCCTCATTCCCACCCACAGAATCACTTCATATACTAAATTCCTATGCAATACTCACGTTTCTGTCAATGGGAGTTCTGCAGATGGACAATGAGAGCAGAATAATCAAGAGGCCTTTAATGAAGATCAGAGTAAAAAATGCAATTACCTGCTGAGTTAATTAAAATTTTCCACCTGCACTCTCAGGGGTATTTTTGTACAGAAAAAATGCCAAGACTTTGGTTGTACAGTTTTTTAATGTCAGGAAGTTTCAAACCTGGATCCCAAGGGCAGTTCAGTGACCTGAAGGAAGGTAAATTAATATCCTACATGTCCGAGGCTCTCCAAATATCATAAACTAAAATAAAATGACAAGCATCTCCAACAGGTGATTCGGGTTTCAGAACTTTGCAGGTCTCCATTGATGTAAAGTAAACCTTAAAATGCTGAATTCAACCTTTGAATGTGTTTGAAAATAACACTGAGGAACCACTGTGAATCACAATTATTTTCCAGTGGGGGGGTAAATTTGGAAGTTGGAGGACCTGTATAGGATGCTTATAGTATAGTTTGACTGTTTTGATTGTATTTTTCCCAATGAAGAGAAGGATAAAATATCCTCAAAAGCATAATGGTAATTACTGAATTACTTAAAATTAATATGTAATGACACTGCATAAAAGAGTGTGCATTGATCTCTTTCTGGTGAGGTATTAACACATTACATAAAATGCAACATTTCAGAAGTAACAAATGAAAAATAAAGATGAAATTATATTCTATGGAATGATATATATTTTCCTTAAAAAGATTCTTCTTCTTTTCCACTTTTTAATTTGGAAATTTGTCAAAACCATAATTTTCAGTAAATCAGTATTTATAGTGGCAAATATGTTAATTACACAATTTCTAATTATCTCTGTTTGTTTTCACCTCATTAGCTGCCAGCAGACTACTTTGCTGCTCAAGGGGAAAGAGAACCTTGACCAAATGAAATGAAGGCTGGAGCAATTCCATAACTGAGTGTGCTCACATATAAATCTATTTGTTCTGGCTTGATTTGCTTGCTTTCCTTTAAAGTATCTCAGATAAATAAAAATATCTTCCTTTTTAATTAATGGCTGTCCAAGCTGAGCTTTATTTAAATTCTAAAATAAGTCCTTGGCATTAGTTTCAGGCTGCAGAAATACATTTTCATTTACTGAGCTGAATGGGAAACTTACACAATTCTAGTCCTGTGGAATTTACTGCATGCAGTCTGATCTCCTAGATCCATCTTGCAAACAGAATGTTGTTGTATGGATTACTATGAATCCATTATAAGCATTCCAGTTAAAAAAGGGAGGCATTTCAGACTTCTTTCTCGATTTAACTTTAGTCATCTGAACAAGAAGAATAATGGTTCAAATTCTATTCTTAAATGTATTTCTAATTTAAAAAATCCACTGACAATTAACAGATGGATTTGGGATAAAATGAGACCTGCTCAAAGACATGCTGACTTTATACCTACAGACACTGAAGGAGACAGGAGAAGGTTCTTGAACTGTATAAAGGAAGTTAGGATACAGCTGCTGTGCTGTAAGAGTAGACTAGACAGCAAAGCTGCAGTTAATACAGCAAAAAATAATCTGTAAGTATATAGAAACTAAGAGGGTTATTCAGTTTGGCTGGTAGGAGAAAGGTTCTGAAAAGTGTAACTAGTGTAACTGAAAGGCATCAATTTGAATCCATGACAACTATAGGGACTAAATTATTTATTCCATAGTTCTGCATGAAATGACATGTGAAAAACTAGGTTACAGTTTTAGTAAATTGAGGAATCAGGAGTAATAATATTAGAAATATAACAAATACCCAGAGAGTAAGACAGATACAGACCTATTAGGGGAAAAAAAATGAGCAGGGGAATAATTACAATGATGAAGTTAATGGAAGCTGAAATAAAATGTAATATGGCTTATTGCAAAATAATTTTACATGACTAATATGCTGTACTTCTTTGACAATATAATTGATTGTTCTTAGATAAGCAAGAAAAGGTATTTCCAATGAGACAGGAAAATACTCATGATCTATAATAATCACAGAAAAAATTTAAATTGCAGGATTATGTGTACTCTCACCAGTTTCTTTCCCAGATAGTAGATTAAAATAAGGTCAGGAAGTGCTATTAAGATGCTTAGAGTAAGGACGGACCTATCATAAAAAAGCAACAGATGAGAAAAATTTGGCTTCCTCTGTATGACAGAACAAAAGTAGAAAACAGCTGTGATTTCTCTCTATAAATGTATAGGAAAGCTAAATGCCAGTAAGGAAGAAGAGATATTTAAATTAATGGATAATGTCATTATAAGAAAATGTACATATGAACCATCTTGCAATTATTTAAGACAAAGATTAAGAGATACACAGCTAACCTGGTCTAGTGGAAAGTGTCCGTGTCCATGGCAGACAGGTTGAAATGAGGTGATCTGTAAGGCCGCTTCCAACCCAAGCCATTCTGTGATTCTTTGGCAAAGGTAAAAATGTCATGATCACCTCACCAAAAAAATAGAAACATGAGATTTGCAGTACCTTTGATCTGTGAAATCTGAAAATTCTTTTCAGTTTCTATCCTTGATGTGATTTTACTTGTTTTGAATTAAAACTTCATCTTTAAGTCAATAGTTTGTTTCCAAACAAATTTCTATGGCTTTTAGATACTTCTTTCAAACTTTATTTGTTAAACTAGTCTAGAAAACAGTGCTATCCAACCACTTAAAATAACCCTCTTAATATCAACATTTGAAATTTTGCTTCTTTATTTTTCCTCTTTATGTGTTTTTAATGATAACTGCAATTTTAAAAATCCAACCAAAAAACTAAGTACAAAATCTGTAATCATTTTTGTTCATGAATCTGTATATAATTGTAGTTCTGTAAACTACAAGACTTGTCTTTGTTAATGTTTAGCTTTTGTATTACAGGCTTCCCTTTAACTTCTGTTCTGCTGAACATTGTTTTGCACGCCCTTATGTTATCTTCCTTGACTGATGCCTGTCATATGCTGTGCAGTTATGCAGTTGAATAAAAGAACAACCATACATATTAATTCTGAGCGGTTTTTCAAATTGTATTTACTTGCCCTTAACAAAATGAAATGCATTCAAATGTCAGATTCTTCCACTTCAGTAGGGCTGTGTCAGTTTTCATGCTTTACAACCTGGAGCAATGTAAATATCTTATTATTTGTCCTAAGAGCACGTCGTTCTTTGATGCTACTGTGCAGGAAGTCAAATCTACTGTTCTTTAAGCTGTTTTGCAAAAATTTAGAAATGAAAAGCAGATTAGCATAGAGAGATAACTTTCATAGTCACACACACACCGCACCTTGAATGTGTTTTTTAAAAATGAGGGAGATAATAAAACTTCAGTCACAGAATCACAAAATGGTTGAGGTTCAAAGGGACCTCTAGAAGTCACTTTGTCCAATCTCCCTGCTCAAGTGGGGAGGCCTACAGGTGATTGACCAGGACCATGTGCAGGTGGATTTTGAATATCTTCAAGGATGGAAAATACACAACTGTTGTGGGCAACCTATGCCAGTGGTCAGTCACCCTCACATTAAAAAACTTCTTCCGGATGTTTAGAGGAAGCCTCCTGTGTTTCAGTATTTGCCTACTGCCTGTTGTCCTCATACTGGGCACCAGTTAAAAGAGCCTGGCTCCATCTTCTGCATTTCCTCCCTTCAGCAGCTCATAAACACTAATTAGATTCTCCCTGAGCCTTCTCTTCTCCACACAGAACAGTTCCTGCTCTCTCAGCCTTTCCTCATAGGAGAGAGAGACTTCTGCCCCTCCACCATTCTAGTGGCACTTTGTTGGACTCTCTCCAGTATGTCCATGTCTCTCTTGTTCTGGGAAGCCCAGAACTGGACACAACAATCCAGATGGGATCTCACCAGTGCTGAATAGAGGGGAAGGATCACCTCTCCTGACCTGCTGAAAATGCTTTGTCTAATAAATGCCAGGAGAGCATTAGCCTTTTTTTTGGCTCAAGGGCACATTGCTGGCTTGTGTTCAGCTTGGTGTCCGGTTGCACAAGTTCACACTTCCTTTTGTGCTGCACGAGGTTCCTCTCAAATAATTTCTTCAAGGACCCTCTGGATGGCAGCAAGGTCCTCTGCCACATCAGCTACTTCTCCCGGTTTTGTGCCATCTGAAAACTGAGGATGAACTCTGCACTCCAATTTTTTTTGAAGATGTGAACCCAGTACTGATTTCTGGGGTACACTGCTAGCTACTGGCCTCCAACTAGACTTTATACCTCTGATCACCACCCTTTGAGCCCAAGCATTCAGAAAGTTTTCAATCCACCTAACTGCCTGCACATTCAGCCCATAGTTCATCAGCTTCTCTATGAAGATCTTAGGAGAAACTTAGGGAAAACTTAAGTCAAATGGAAATTTGTTGGCTGAGCTTGATTAAACAAGGTTATGATTTAGTATATTTGCAGATTGTTGTGTGAATGAACATGACTTGGAAAATTTCCGTTTCTCTATATTTGAAGTATATCTTTTAATTGAACAATGTTTTTAAAATATTTCAGCTAGCTTGAATTATCATTGCATTAAACATGGAAATATATTCACCTGGGACCACACAGCACATGTTGAATCTTGTCTTAGTCACATAGATGCAGTTAAGGAAGTTGGGAATTAATCCCCTAGGTATGTTAATGTGCTTTTTTGACAACTGTTATTAACTCTAACAGGGTATTTAAATTGCAGATATTTTTCTGACTGAATATTCAAGAGGTACTTGACAGCCAATCACCAGTGTCCCAGATGTGTTTCCTGTTGCAAGTGTATCCTGTGACTTTAGCTTTTATCTTAGATAGTTTATTCTACCTTTGGAGCCTTGGTGTCACAGATCACAAAATTACAGAATTGTTAGGGTTGAAAGGGACATCTGGAACACCACCTAGAAGAGGTTACACAGGAATGCGTCCAGGTGAGTTTTGAATGTCTCCAGAGAGGGAGGTTCCAGGACAGTGGGCAGTCTATTCCATAGAAAGCTTCATCAACTTTCTCCTCCTGGTCAGGCAGCCCATAGCAAATGCCCTCAAGTATCACCTATATAATCCAGTCCCTTACTTCTTACCCACAAGTTCTCAATTCATTTGTCTTCCCCTGGGTAGACCTTGACACATTCCAGATGCTCCCTCACATAAAGAGCAAATCCATCATCTCAACTCTCTGACCTTTTTTTCTAAAAAGGACGGAGCCATCCATGACAACATTCCAGTCATGTGAGCTATCACACCATGTCTCTGTAATTGCAATGAGACTTCACATAGATTTTAAGTTCTTCTAGTTTATTCCCCGTGCTGCATGCACCTGTGTGCTCTTCACAGTAACCATTTGTTTTCCTCATTCTAAATTAAGCATTTGTATCAGGGAAAACCTCGTCACTTGTAATTTTCTTTAATAGATTTGTGTTGAATACCTAAGGTCTCAACACAGAATTCTTTGGAACTCTATTGGTAACATGTGTTGACAATTTGCATGCTACACATAAATATATATTCTTTTCTTACTTCTTGGTTTGTAATCCACAAAATAACCTTCTTAGGTTTTAAGCATCCTTGATTGGAAAGCTTCTTATAAGTTATTCAAAAACATAAATACTCTTGAACCTATCTTTACCTCCATAAGTGACTGCTCATGTAAAGACTGCTGCTTTGTTGGTGAGAATTATTATCCTTTAAAATACCTATACAGACAGTTCCCAACTAAATAATATATCTGTATGACTATTTTTTTATTCTTGTTTGTTTCCTTTTAAAATGTATTTTCATCTAACTGGCTTGATACTGAACTCTAAACCCCAAGTTAGTGGCTGCTTGAATTCTTCCTGAATCTATTTTTGATGACTGTTAACATTCATAGCATTTTTAATTTTTCCAGTAGCAATTAATTTTAATAATAGTTGTGCAATAGTCTGTATTTGAATTTGTATTTTGGAAAATTTCACATTTAAACATCTTTGGAACTTGTTGCTGAATAGTAGGTAGTTTTTGTCTTAGTTTTGTTTGGTTTGCCTTTCGAAAGGGTTGAGGGGGTCTCGGCTGTTTGCCTTTGTATAATGCTTCCTACTTAAGCAGTCTCTGATACTTAAAAATAATTCAAGTCTTCTGAACCTTGCTAGACAGGTATCCTGTTTTTTCTTCTCATAGGAATTGAGTCTGTCAGGTCTGCGCTAAGTTTGCTAGGTCACCCTTTTCAGGAACTTATGCAGACAAATCACATAAGTGAGAACAAATGTCTGGTAGTTATGTGTGTGTGCCTATAATTAGAGAAGAGATAATGAGTTTGCAGACTGAGATGTTCCTTGGTAATTTGTTCATCCTAAGTGAAGAGAACAAGAGAGAACTGAGGAAGGCAAGAGGAAAGGCTGGGACATCAGTAATGATTTACTGTTATGTAGTGAGAGCTCTCCACTACATGGCTTAACCAATAAACAATGTGTGAAAGAAATACATGGACTTAATACTCACTCTACTACTGAAATTATTTTAATTAGGACCTAACACTGAAGTACACCTTTATTGGTTATTTCTAACTACATGTTGGGAGTAATTCACTTCAAAGAATAACCTTTTCATTTATTCAAAATGTAGTGGCTTGTTTACACCTAGGTAATTACAATCCAAGCTCAGTAAGTGGAGAAACAAACAAACAAAAGTATTCCATATACTAAAGGACTGTTTTTAAGTGCAATGATATAAAGGTGATGCAAAAATGGCTTGATAGCTACTGGTTTTTATTTTTTCTTAAAATGGGAACATCCCTTTTTCTGGCTTCTCCTTCTCCTTTTGGAAACTGAAAGAGAGGTCTCTTACTTGGGTTTCCCTAATATTTAGGGAATTTTGCTTTTGTCCCAGACAGACTGACCTTTTATTTAAAATTTCCTTTCATATTTTTATATCTGTCCTGTTATAGAAAATTATAAGGCAAGACACGAAATATGATTTACAAGTTGTTATTATTAACTACAATTATGTTTGTCACTAGTAGAAACTATTTTTCTTTTGTTTTTATTGTAGGAATACTGTTAATCATTCTTATTATACCACACAAGGTATATGACTTTTGTGTGTAGTCTCACAGATCTTGCTTAAGTTAATTTAACCAATGATATCAAAAAAAAAAGATACAGTGCAAACTGTAAGTCTTGCCTAACATAAAATTCTTGCTCAAACTAGATGCTCTTGTATATACTAGGAGTGCACAATCACTCATCCTCTTTCTACTTCTGATTTTTTAAAAGAATAAAGAAGAGCCGACATGTCAATACCACTTGAAATTCATTTTAGAGACCTCTTAAACTAGAATCTCACACTGCCATACATGACAGCTTAGGGACCAAGTGAAACTGTCTTGCAGCTCACTGTATAGAAAACCAGAAATTTTCCTTTAAATAAATTTCATATGTACAGAGTAATTTGATACAATGATCAATAAAAGCAAGTACATAGAAATCAGATATTGAATTTTCAGTTACTTGATTTCCACATTTGTGGTGGTTTAAGGCCAGCAGGCAATGCAGCACTAACTGCTCACTCACCCTGAACCCCAGTGGGATGGGGAGGAGAATCAAAAGTTGAGATAAGAACAATTTAATAATGGAAACAAAACTAAATAATAAGTATTAAATTTTTACTATTGTTTTTATTATGGGAAAAAAATAGAACCCAAGAAAAAACAAATGATGCTCAGTACAATTGATCACCACCTGCTGACCAATGCCAGACTCCATTCCTGAACCCTGATCATTCCCCTTTCTGAGTAACTCCTCCAGTTTATATACTGGCATAACTTTCTACAGTGTGGAAAGTTTGACCAGTTTGTGTCACCTGTCCCAGCTATGCTCTCTCCCAGCTTTTTTTGTGTACCTTCTCACTGGCAGAGTGTCTTGGGGTGACTTTAGGCTGTTGTATCCCCTATCACTGCTCTATGCCCAGACATGATTCCTGTGCCTTTCTATGCCTTTAAAACTGTGTGCAAGAGAGAGAGAGAAAAAAAACCTGAGCTATCTTTTCAAAATAGTTTGTGCCTCAAGGACACAGAGATTAGCTACTGCTGCTGAGGAGCAGAGGAAGCACTCTTCTTGCTTTTCAGCCAGCTTTTCGGCTCTGTTTCTTTGGAGAGAGAGAGAGAGTTAAGTTTTTTTCCTCTGGGACTTCAGCTTTTCCCGTTTTCCCTTCTGGACTTGTTCAGAACATCAGAACACCAGAACACACTGGGAAAATTTCCACCTTAGGCCCAGAGGGGGGCCCACACCAACCCAGCTCGGAGGAGGAGGAGAGAGACCAGGAGAGAGACCCACAGGACTCTAAAATCTTCCAGGTTTTCTCTCACAGCAAGAGATTTTTAGTATTTAGCATTATTATTATTCTTTTCCTGTGTATTGGTTAAATAAATAGTTTTTATTTTCTCCTTCAATTTCCTCTGAGGAAAATCTTTTTTTTTTTCCTGTACCTGATGGGGGAGGGATGGCTGTAACCTGCCTTCCTTTGAGGAGACGTTCCTTTTGGACATTTCCCTGAATTTGGCCCAAACCGGCACACAGAGCACGAGACACAAAAAAAGTCCTTGGCTTCAGGTAAACACAACCTGGCAACAACCAAAACATCAGGGTGTTATCTACATTATTCTCATACTGAATTCAAAACACAGCACTGGACCAGCTACCCCAGCCAAAACCAGGACAATATTGTTGCTTGTGATAGAATAAACACTAGAAGATCATAGAATCAAATCCAAATGAAGTTAAAATCTGTGATGGTGAAGTTCAGGATATTATGCAGTTGACCTATAGAACAAACTTCTTGGTTTTAGATAGGTGTAATATTTGTATAAGTCTGAAGCACTACTGAGGTCACAACTTGCATATGAACTGCTAGAGCTGCTTACACACAGAAACTTCTTCTACTTAGAGTGAGACAATTCGTTGATAGTAATGTTTATTTGCTTTAATGACTAAAATAAAAAGGAGTTCAAAATCTGAAATGAATGCTCATTAACTTGTGCCAGGCAGTGTTAGTGATGTGATTAAATGTAATGTGTTCATTACATCATGTTAACAGTTTCTAGCTTTTTCTGAAATTAAAACAATAGAACTGCGAGAAATGAGGTTCAAATGAAAGCCTGATATTTGCTGAATCAACCCTCTGTTTTCTTCTCGGCAGGATATCCATTTGATTGTAACTCAACTTTTCCTATCTGTCTCTTTAAATCCTATACTGGAAATACTTTCAGACTGTAACCCTAAAACAACATGGAAAAGGAACTGGAAAATAAGTGATAGAATGAAAGTGGTTAATGGTTTCAATACTCTTGTAGAACTGGCCACAGGTTCCCATTCCTCTTTATGAGTATTCATTACTGAGCTATCTCCAAAGAGATGAAACCCAGTTGCTGGCAACTTTGCTGAGCCAGTTAAACTCTTAAGATCTTTGTGACAGTTGACCTTGCAGCAACATTCCTGACAAAATAAATCATGGTCCTGTCTGACCAGCCTAGTGGCCTTCTGTGATAGAATGACTGCATCGGGGACAAGGGAAGGGCTATGGATGTCGTCTGTATGGATTTCTCTAAGGCCTTTTACACAGCTCCCCACACATCCTTTTCTCTAAATTAGAGAGAGGGATTTGATGAGTGGATGGTTCAGTGGACAAGGAATTGGTTGGACAACCATACCCAGAGGGTAGTGGTGAATGGTTCAATGTCCGATGGGCACTGGTGACAAGAGGCATCCCTCAGGGGTCCATACTGGGACCAGTGCTGTTTGGTGTTTTCATCAATGACATACACAAGAGGATCAAGTGTACCCTCAGGAAGTTTGCAGATGACACCATGATGAGCAGTGCAGTTGAGACACCTGAAAGAAGGATGCCATCCAGAGGAACCTGGAAAAGCTCAAGAAGTGAGCCCATGAGAATCTCATGAGTGTATTTTTATTTCTTGGAAATGACCAGCATACAGAAATAGACCATTTTGGCACTTCAGGTAACCAACTCAGCATTTTGTATTGTTTTTTTTTTGATTATCCTGGTCCCTCTCTTGATTTTTAGAAGAAGTCAGAGAGATCAAGAAAAGGCTTTTGTTCAACAGCTAAAATATTTCTTTCCACTACAGGTCTGGACAAAACTTTCCTGCTCTTCATGTTGTTACAAGTAACAATTGGTGATAATGTCCGTCTAAAAAAAGGAATATTCACACAGCTATGTTCTATTTTCTTCCTGCATTTGAAGAGCATGGACCAGACATGTCCACCAAAGAGACCCGGTGTGTCGGGAATGGTATAATTACTTCTCCTGTTTTGTTCATTTTAGGGAACTGCTATGAAGTACTGTGTGTCAAATAGGTCTATTAATGGCCTTTGCCTTTATACCCAAGGAGTCCCAAACTTGAAGAAGACATCCTGATGGACCACATCAGTGCCCTAATTATTCTGTTGGTGGATGCTTGTACATATACTCTTCTTTTATTCCCAATAACTCTAGAAGTAAGGGGAAATGTGATAAGCCATGCAATTTTTCATCATAAAAAGAGTAAATTTTTAATACAGTGGTGTTTGAACTGTTTAGAATGAACAATAATATACTGACTGGAATTAATGACAGTGTAAAAGCAATGCATTATACATATAAGAATGTCAGTGAATTATATCAATAGTGTAGCTTTTGAGTTCTGCTTTGTTTTCTTTCTATACCAGAATCAGTTAAATATGCTACCCTTAAATTATAAACTTCCTGTGAAGAAGATGAAAAGAAGTTGGGAGTATTATGTTGTTGTAGTGACTCTGAAGTTATATCTCCAGGTTTGAAACAATCAGGTCAGGGTTATAGAGTTCTATAAACCAACAGAAAAACTCCTTCATTCTATTATAAAAGTGTTTTCCAAAACTAAAAATTCAGAGAAAAAAAGAAGAGTGGTTTCAAAACTAATGTGTCTATAAGGGCATACCAAAGCTGTTTTTGTGGTCCTCTTCATGTCCTTTGCTAAAGTTCAAGACAAAATAACCCCCAACAGTTCTGTCGTCACAATGTTTTTGAAATCTGGAGATTAATCTTTTACATAAATCTTAAAGACACAGTAATTCACAATCTACTTCAGTTACTGTAAACCTCCTCAGTCAACATTTAATGCATAATCAAATAATTTTGCATGGTATACAGCATTCCAACATTGTAAACTGTTGATAAGACCTGCTAGGCAGTAAATGTTCGGGGGTTTACTATATTTATTTTGATTATCTGCTTAATTTCAGTTCCAACATACCAGTTAGAATCCTGTATTTCTGATTGTTATAATTTTGGTAACTGGAATTCTCCCAATCTTGAGAACAAAGTCAGCTTTAGGTTTGACTTTCATGTATTTCACAGATTTTCTGTTTGTCTAAATGGTCCAGAGTCTCCTCACAGCTACTAGAAGTCACTGGGGTAATGATGATTAATCCTCAGTTACTTATATGCAGAAGTGCCCACACTTGGAAACAGGATGGTATATTTATTTTGATTAGGGTAAAAAAATAACTAGTTTTGGACTTTCCTTGAGTGAATGTCTCTATTATCTTTTTAATTAGGTACACCATTGTATTTTTTGAAGATTGCCTGGAAGTTGGTTGTGTGTTCCTCTCTGAAGGAGAAACTCTCTATGCAAAAGGTTTCCTTAGTGAGTACACATGGCAAGTCAAGCACCAAGACCAAATTCTTACATTATACACATTCCCAGACCAAAAGTCACAGAAGTGTCACTGTTTGCATCCTGTTTCCCAAAACTACAGCTGATAGAAAATGGTAAGGCTTGCAAACTTATTCACTATCATGAAAATTCCCTTAAGTATTGAAGTGTTAGAGGTCAGGAGACAAACTGTAACTATCAGACCTATTTTGAGAACCCAGCATAGTACCCTGTCTCCTTTGCATGCATAAAGAGAAGAAATTTGATTTTAAGTCTGTTTCTCTTTACCGCTTTCAAGCAAATATTGGCCCCCCCATCCTTTATTTCATACTAGGTAGTAATGAAAAAGTAACACCTTTGATAACAATGAGAAAAATAGCATTTGAACTGTAGATGATTTTCCTACTTTACTTAATTTGTCTGGTTTTACCTTTTATCTTTTTCTTGTTCTGTTTGAGTTTTTTCGTGGTTTGGGGGTTTTTTGTTTCTGTAGTAAAACAAGTAAAAGATACTCTTGGAGATCATATGTGCCATTATGAAAGTTCTGTATTGATTACCAGAGTATCAGCTGATAAGGTGAATGACTAGTGAAAATATCTTTTTTGAGAAAATGCAATATAATCACTCTCTAAGCAGGAGGAAGGGTGCTTTAATCATCCAACAGAAAGACTATATGAAGATAAGTTTCCTAATAAAATAGTAAGAGTAAATGTGGAAGCACTGGTTTATGTATGCTTTAACAGATGTTTTAAGGGTAGGTGGGAGTCAAATGGTGCATAAAGACAGCACCATTGTCTGACTTTATTTTTCCTCATTGTTAATATGGGCTTATAAATGGATTAAATGAAAGCCAAGAGAAGATACGCTTGCTCCTAAAATCTTTGAAGGCAGTATATTTTAAATAAGATAAAATCACTTCGGAAGTCTTGAAACCCTTTGGGTTTTTTTGTTTTGTTTTGTTTTCCCAAGGGCTGATAATGAAACGGAAATGTTTTTCTGTTGTATGGAAGAGAACATCATTGAAATCTAATTCTAAGGAGCTACAAGTTATAAGAAATTATGGAGATGGTTAGCATATGTCTAGACCTTCTCAGTCTACAAGCCAAAGGTCTAGGTCATTGACTGATCTATAATCAGTGTGAGATATTCAATAGTGAGAGGGCAGGAAAACTGAGATATTTCATTTATTCTGAGGAAACCAAGGTCAGTTTCTGAAGTTAAGGCTGATTGATGCTATGGTATGGATTTCTTCCTGATGAAAATTTGAACCAACAGAGAATCAGGCTTTTCTGCACTCTTACCTGTTTTTCTCTCATAAAATGAAAAAGAAAAGCATTCTAAGAGTTAAATTCTTTGGGAGACAAAAATTGTGTTTAGTTTAGGGCTCTGTTCAACAGAAAATGCATCCCACTTGTCAGTCCTTGAAATGTCCTACTAGCTATGGCAACAAAGTTCTTGTGTACATCCAGGGAATTTCTATCCTTCTTGTTTCCCACTCCTTTTTTTAAAATAATTGTTCCCACTGGGAGACAGGCTGTTGAACCCATTCTGTTTGGGCTGCACTAACTTTATGGCCTATACATGGAGCTGCATAGCTGGAGAAAGGACAGATGTAGAAATAACAGTGCTAAGAAATTAAGAACTATAGGGGAAGAGAGAGGATGAGTACATTTTCTTCAACTATTTGGGCATATCTGAGAAAATACTGTTTTTACTAGCTTCTGTGTTATGATACCTTTGTGACAAAAAGGACAGACCTATGGCACAGTATAATATCATGTACTATTATAGCTTTGCTTAATAATTATAGTTGGTTTCCACTAAGTAGCAATTTTTTTTCATTGTTTAATTTAGAAACATTGATTCAACCGAAGTCTCCCCCTCAGAAAATAATTTGAAATCAGAATTTCATTATGACATAATGAAATAACAGCCAGTGGCAGATTTTGATGTCACTCAAAATAGTAAATTAAGGTTGAAATTCTGTATTTCTCCAGTTTCTAATTCATCTGTTTAACTAACTCTGCAAGTGAAAAGATTCTTAAATCTGTGTTACAATAGATTACTTTGTGGGATCAAAATTATACTAATGCTTTAAACCTATTCAGCATTATGCTCTTTGCATTCATATTAAATAATGTATAATCACCTTAAATGGGCACAAATGAAATGTCTTAGCTGCAGAATACAGGCAGCTGTATTCCACATAGCAATGCTAAAACTTGTTGTGTTTTGTTATCTTCCTCACATTCTGATACTGGGATATCAATAATACATTGTCATGGGATAGAACCGTTTGGAGCTTTAGATAAGAAAAAAAAATTCAACCAGCCACGGAAGTGATGTTTTTTGCAAGGGGCTGTTGTAACTTCCTCCAGACCTGACAGAACTAATCAATTGGATAATTTGAATATTGACAACTCTGTTAAGCCACTTAAGAAGCTGGACACACCTCTGTAATAAACACATTTAAAGACGAACAAGCCCGGGAATCTCTCTCTTGCTTCTGGCCCTTGGACAGGTAACTGGGCTGCCCGCTTGCCTGGCAGGCCGGGATTGCCCCCCTCTGTCTCCAGTGCAGCCGCCAAAATGAACTTTGCACCGAGACCAGCTCCGGCCACTGCCCGGGAGAGATCATGTGATCCCCAGAGACAGATAAATTCCAGCTGCAAAGCCCAGGTAAGATTAACCCCTTCAGCGCTATAAGTTCCCCAGAAGAGATGAAACCTGCAGACACCAATCCTCTCCCAGGTCAGAGGAAAGGGAAAGGCAAAGGCACGTGAAAAGACACCATGATAGAGACACCAAAGTCTGAAGAAGAGCGAGCTGCAGCCCAGAGAGAGGAGATGCGTCAAAACCTAGACGCTGAAATTCTTTAGTAAAGCTATGGTGATGGACTATGATACATCAGAGAACCCCTTTTGTAATTTCGTGACAAGCATGGGGGGTGGAGCATTCAAACTGCAGCCATGAGCAAAGATGCCTGTGCTGAAATAAGTAAATGTTAAAGTAGCTGTGATCCAATGAGAGCCTGAACAGAGAGAGATAGTGTTGGAGTGAAGACACTTGCTCCCAGGGAAGAAGAAGACCTCTGTTCCTAGAGATGAAGATGATCCCAGACGTAGATGAAGAGAACATTTGCTCTTGAACAGCTCATCCTTAAAATGGTACCCCATTAGCTAAAATTAAACCCAGTTGTGGGGAAAGCTGTAAGTCAAGGGAAGGGACTTTTCACATGCCAGCAGAAGACCACCCCGGGCAGCTGTTGTGCTGTGACATTGGAAGCCATGAGAAGACTCTTTCTTATGGAGAAGCCCCATAGCAAGGGCAAAAGAGACTCCTCTCCCTAAGTGAACTGATGAAAGACTATTATAGAGGTGGTAAACTGACTGAAATAATCCTAAGTTTGTGTCTTTATGTTTGTAAGTGGGAGGAGGGAAGAGGATGGGGGGAAGAGAAGTGTTCTGAAGGTTTAGTCTGACCCTTATTACTCCTTTTTCTTTTAATTCTGTTAATAAACTTCTATATATTCTTTAAAGTTTAGAGCCTGCTTTGCATTCCTCCTAATTCTTATCTCACAAAAGGTAAGAAATGCAAACAAAACCACTACATACATGCACAAGCAGATTTATCTGTACTTTGCAGATATATTAAATCTAGCTATTTCTATCTCTCTCTCTCTCTCTCCTCGAGCAGCCTGACAAATAAGAAAGTGGTATATATTTAATATGGGGCACCATATTAAGAGTGAACATTTCCAGCCTGGAATGTGATTTTATCTTCTGTTGTGTAAGTATAATTTTGCATTTTTTCTATCAACAAATATTATATATTCCAAGGACGATTCATCAGTATTCCTGAA
The DNA here is from genome assembly GCA_013399875.1 of Gymnorhina tibicen. Taxonomy (NCBI): domain Eukaryota; kingdom Metazoa; phylum Chordata; class Aves; order Passeriformes; family Artamidae; genus Gymnorhina; species Gymnorhina tibicen. The sequence goes on from VXAZ01002264.1 coordinate 110,489, forward strand.
GTGTCTTATTTGTATTAATTATAGTTAACGTTAGAAAGTGATATGGACTTAGATTTAATTAAGCCATGTGCTCAGTTCTTCACCTCACAAATAACATTTAATTGAGCAGAGATTAGGGTCTTGCTAAATTTTTAATTGTTGTTATAAGTATCATGAAAATTCTTTTAATGTATATTGACTTTTTCAATATATGACAAGGGCTTTGTGAATCCCTACAAAGACAGAAACTGATTGAATTCTCGTGGAAGTAAAATGTTGAAATGGAAAAGGAAACAACACTCAGTAAAGTGCCTATTACACCTCCTTCTTATTTGACACTTGCCTAAATGCATTTTATCTTTTCTTTTGTTTTTAAAAGTTTTCAGAAGAGGTGTTGTCATAATTGTCCTTTTGTTGATCTAAAATGGACCCATGCTTTATCTTTCATATATAGAAATACATGTTCAGTGAACAAAGGAGTGGGCCAGAAAAGCTGGAAACCTGAAGAACAGCAGCGGGTTTTTTTGTTGCAGGCTGAACTTGTGCAAAGCACAGATGAGCGGAAGGCAGGAGCCTGTAGAGTCTTGACAATAACATAAAGAGAGAACGGGCTGAGAAGAAAAGGTCATTGGAAGAGAAAGGAGAGAGAGTATTTTATCAGGTGATTTAAGATCTAATCCTCTCTCACATACCAAGGCTAAATAAATGCTCCTGCTACCTCAGTGTTTAGGAGTGATGGCTTCCTCTGTGCTTGTTACCTCTCCATACTGTGGCCTTGAGCATTATGTCAACATTTCTTCTTAACTGCTCCTATAATAAGCTGTGAAACTTTCTGAACCTTTTATTGTCCAAATGCAAGGAAATATTTTTTCTATGAATTTACAATGAAATTTTGCTGTGTCACAATTGAGACTGTTGAAAATATGATATTGGTATATTTTTCAAATTATTAGGATAACTCTGCACACTAGAAATATTCCTGGGAACATATAAAGCAAGAAGACACACTTTAAACCCAGAAACAGAGTAACGAAGATCAGTGAAACTGCCTCAGTAATTTATTTTGAAATATTTTACTGGAGTCCAGAAATTTGAAAAGACATACAGGAATTATTAATATGCTAAGCAGCATATTTATTTCTAAACATGCTGAATTAACAGATTTTTTAAAATTATCTTTTCTTACTACTTTTTTTAATATACAAGAGTATATCAGAGCAGCTGTGAATTGCATGAAAGCACTCGTGAGTCAGTCTCTCTGATAATGTCTCAATTTCATGTGAGAAGCTAGGCATAAAACAGTTTTCATAGTTAGGAGTGAACTTATTACATAAGAGTTGGGTTTGAAATGCATGAAAGCACTTTTATTTTTACTTACAGATCAAGCTTGATTTTTTTCCACACCTTGAGCTGAACAAGGTTTTGACCAATCTAAAGGAAACAAGGCCTATAAAGGTGCCTTCTCTAGGAAGACCGCATACATTGCCCCCAGGTCAGAAAAATCCAGTTCCAGCCATCTCCAAGAAGGACCCGCCACTGATCAAAGATGAGCCCATGAACAAGGTTTGTAGTGCCTTTGTGATAACATATTAAAGAAAGCATAAAAAAAAAGATGCTGAACAACAGCTGGGAGAGAGGAGTGAGAAAATGTGAGAGAAACAGCCCTGGAGGCATTAAGGCCAGAGAAGAAGGAACAGGGGGAGGTACTCCAGACACAGAGCAGAGATTCCCCTGCAGTCCATGGTGAAGACCATGGTGATGCTGGCTATGCCCATGCAGCCCATGGAGGACCATGGCAAAGTAGATATCCTCACTACAGTCCATGGAGGACCCCAGGCTGAAGCAGGCTCCTGGCAGGAACCATAACTTCCACAGAGGAAGAAGTTTTCTGGCAGTAGCTGTAGCCTCATGTGGGAGTGGTATCCTCCTGAAGGACTATACTTCATTGGAAGGCACCCGCAGTGAAGCATTTCATGAAGGGCTGTCTCTCATGGAGGGATCCCATGCTGGAGTAGGGGAAGAGCATGGGGAGGAAGGAGAGACATTGAGGAAGCATTATGAGCTAACCACAACTACCATTCCTCTCCATATAGGGTGGAAGGGATAGCAGGGGTCAAGAAATTAAAAGAATTAGGAGGGAGATCAAACCTGAGAGGAAGGGAAGGATGGGGGAATTTGGGTTTAGTTTTTTCTGATTTCTAAGTATTTCAAAGTATCCTATTCTGTTACAAGCAATTGACAACAAATTAGGTTAATCTTCCTGAAGTCAAGTCTGTTTTGCCCATGTTGGTAATTAGTAAGTAATCTCCCTGTCATTATATTGATCTATAAGAATTTAATTTTATTTTCTCCAACTGTCCTGATTATGAATGGAGTGACAGAGCAGCTTGGTGTGCACCTGCCAGCCAGCCAAGGTCTATTGACCACAAATAATTTTATGAATAATATAATCCAGTTAGGGGCCTTGGACTACAGAGGAAAACCAATCTGTTTGTTTTTACTGGAAAAATATTTTTATTTTTGTAGTTGTTGCAAGCTTGTAAGTTCATTTAGAGAATCTAGGATTTTAGCAAATTGAATAATAATATTTAACAGAAAAATATACTAAATGTATAATCAGACGCATTGACTAGATCTATGGTTGCACATTCTTTCTGCTTATATTAACACATTGCAAAGGGAAAGAATTTGATGGGAAAACAATAGTCAATGTTTAATACTATTTACACTTAGGACCATAGTGCAGTAAATAGGTGACTTCAGATAGTAAAGATCATGTTAATTGATTACTGCTCTGATTAACTGTTTTTTGTTGGTTTTTTTAATATACTAATTATGTGAAGACTATAAAATGTACAAATAGTAATGTTGAAGTTTACATTTATATATCATGGAATGGTTTGCCAGAAGACAGTCCACTTATTCAGACTAGCTAGAGAATTTTGAAAATGCTGCATTTGAGTGAGTTCTAGACTTAAGCTATCATAATATTATTTACACCAAGAAAATTATGACAGATAAGTAGTTATTCCATCCAGCAAGAAGGGAAAAGTATGTATCAATCCTTCTAAATGTTCAACTCATATATATTTGTTTTAGGAATAGAGAGCTTAAGAAATTAATATTAACCTAATATTAACCATGAATTTCCTTCCATTTGCCATTCACCCTTCCAGCTGTGAAGCTCTGAGTGTGAAGGAATGTTTCTGAAAAAAAAAAAACTGGAAGAGGGAGGTAAAGGAAGCTGGAAACAAGAAAGTCAAGGCGTTCTAAATAGCTTTACCTTGGAATATCAGAACAACATAAGTCTACATCACAAAAATAATTTCCTAGAAGGCACATTTTCCACAGATAAGGCATTTTGGTCATTCAAATGTGTATTAAAAATCATTTTGAAAATATATTCAGTTTGGTGAAAAGGAAGCAGGACTTGTTAATAATTTCTTCCAGTAATAATATCTCACAGATTGCTATTTACTAAACCTAGGGTGTTCTGTCTCCCTTTAACTACTGAAATTCATCTTCTCCCAAGTAGATGTTATGACAGTTTATGCGACTCCTAGTATAAATCACTATAAATGCAAACTGGAACCCACAGTAGTATGCAAAATTGTGAGTAGTTGCCTGTCTTTCTTAATTCCTCTCTTGTGAACCAAGATTTGGAATTTCTGTAATTTTGAGCTTCATCTATATGTGTGCCCTAATTTGCTGTTTGTTTCCTTAGTCTCCAACCTATTTTATATCACTCTATGATTTTTTACTTCAGACACATATTACTGGAAAAAAATCAGGATGAAGGACGCTTGGCCTTGTAGAACTTCATGAGGTTTGCATAGACCTTTGTTTCAAGACTGTTAAGGTCCATTTGGATGGCATCCCATCCATTCGGAGTGTCAACTGCATGACTCAGCTTGGTGTCACCTGCAGAATTCCTGGGGGTGCACTCAATTTTCTTGTCCATGTCATCAACAAAAATGTTCAATAATGCCAATTCCAATACCAACCCCTGAGGAGCAACGCTCCTCACTGGTCTCCATTTGAATGTCAAACTGCTGACCACAGTTTGAGTGCTCAGGAAGTTCAGCAAGGCCAAGTCTAAGGTCCCACATATGTGTCAGGGCATTCACAAGCACTAATACAGTCTGGATGAAGAATGGATTGAGAGCAGCCTCCAGGAGAAGGACTTGGTGCTGGTGGATGAGAAACTTGGCATGAGTTGGCAATGTGCACTTGCAGCCCAGAAAGCCAGTTGTGTCCTGGGCTGCATCAAAAGCAGTGGGGACAGCAGGGCAAGGGAGGTGATTTGATCCCTCTACTCTGCTCTGGTGAGACCCCACTGGAGTACTCTGTCTAGCTCTACGGCTTCCCACATAAAAAGGATGTGGACCTGTTGGAACAAGTCCAGAGGGGAGCCACAACAATGATCAGAGGGCTGGAGCACCTCTCTGATGAAGACAGGTTGAGCTGAGGGTTGTTCAGCCTGGAGAAGAAAAGCCTCCAGGGAGACCTTATAACAGCCTTTCAGTATATGAAGGGGGCCTACAAGAAAGCTGAACAGTTACATATTTTTAAAAGCTTACATATTTTTACATATGTAAAGCACATGTAGTGACAGGACAAGGAGGAATGGCTTCAAACTGAAAGAGGGTAGATCTAGGTTAACTATTAGGAAGAAATTCTTGACTGTGAGAGTGATGAGACTAAGTGAATCTTTGAAGTCTCTTCAAACCAAAAACATTCTGTGATTTTAATGCAGGAGATGGTAGAAAGGTTTCAATATTTCATTAGCTTCCAAATCCCATTTCAGCACAACAATGAAGGAAGCTCATGTATGATCATTTCCACATGTTCTCTTTTAATCTCCAGTCATGCATTCAGGCACCCAGAAAGAGCTTACAGCCTCATCAGGTTGAGGTTGATTCTTAACTGCAGGGTATATCCTCACGTGTGTTTCTGTTATACCTCACCTCTGGTAGCTTTGTTTAATTGTTGGGGGACAGGCTGTGAAAAGTGCTTCTCGCTTAAACCAGTTCTGTGAAACTTTCTCTTCCCCTTGGGTATAAAGTCAAACAAGTTATTTCAGACCACAGATGCTGTGTCTCTCCCCCTCCCATTCAGACATTTGTTTGCAAAGTGAGACAGCAAGAGTCTCTGTCCCATCTAGGAGCAGTTTGTTACACTCTGAACTAATAGAAGTCAGCAATTTCCCTTAAGGGAATACAAAAATGTTGTCTTATGGTGACAAGTTGGTTTTCATTGGACGGTGCCCCCAGGGATATAAGAGGATATCATGATTATATTTCTATCTGTGCAGGAAGATAATGTGGGGTTTTGTAACACCAGTTCTTCAGTGGTTTGGACTCTTCTAAAACAGCTGTCAAAATAGTTTGAATTTTAAAAAAGGATGGAGTTAAAGATTTTTAGTCTATTTAGAATGATATGTCTTAAAGTTAGGTAGTTCCATTGCTCTTACAGCTACACTGGCACAATGTTGTAAGCAAGGCAAGCATTGCCAGAAGAGGGGATATCCTTTATGATACCAACTGCTATGGATGTATGCACGTGTTTTGTGTTGGCAAGTTCTTGGGAAAGGGCTTATGTGCCCTAAAAATATATCAGTAGTTTTCTCCCTTCTACCCCCTACTAAGCAACAGAAAAATTTGAATTCCTGGCTGTCATACAGACATTTACTACGATAAAATTTATCTTGCATCGTAATTATATAGGTGAAACTGAACATCTACATGTTAGAAAGATTTCATGCCTAAGATGAAGAAAATAATGGAAACATGAAGTTAATGCTAGACTATTTTTGACAAATAGCTTTTCCATCTCTGACCACTTAGGCCACTTTAAAAAATGATCCTGAGAAAATCTATAAGCATCATGGTTTCAAGGCCTCACACAGAGATACTCCATAGTATTTCCCTACCCTCAACTAATAGCTTAATGTTCCAGGAGTGATAATTTTCTACTTGTCTCTCTCCTGTGAGTGTTAACAACCATATCACCTCTTCCTCTTCTTCCACATCACCCTCCCCAGCCTCTGATCCATAGGTAATAGCCCTCTCATCTTTCAAATTAGTCTAATTTGCCTAATCCACTTAAATTTAGAGTCATTCTCAACATCAGTGGTGCATTTGTATTTGAGAACTAGATGCACATCTGGTTTTCTTCAAATATTTCATTGTGACCAGGAAATTATATGCTATATTTTGGCTAAGCACTATTTTTAAAACCATCATTTCAGACACATTTTAATTATTTAATGCATCCTTATTTCAGTTTATTAATCTGTGCTTGTTTTAATGTAAGAAGTGTTAGCAGAAATAATCTAAAACATTTAAATAGTAAAGAAAACTTTTGCTCACTGTCACTGGGACTGATATTATCAAGTCTGCTGATTGTATAAAAACAGAAATATAAAATAAAATTACCAATTAACACTTGTAAAAAAATAGATAAAGCAGACAAATGAAGCAGCTATTGGTAGGGAAACTACATGGGAGAAAAGTACTGATTTTCACAAAGTTTAACTGGTTATGATAACTCCAGGAATAATTAGAAAAGATCAAAGAGGTTTATTAGCTGACCAAATAAATAAATAGTTTCAACAGCTTATTTGCTTGGATGAAGCATGAGTAATCCCCTTCAGGGTATGAGACATTAAGCTCTTGCTTTTTATTTTGAGAAACAGAGGGAATTAATTATTTAAAAACATCTGGAAACCTGGCTAGAATTATTTCCAATCAATTAAGAAAATAATTATTTTGAATAATTCACTATATTTATTTTTGAAGGTTTTTTTAGGGTTGTCAAAGGCAAGGTCAGAGCCAAATTTGTTTCTGAAGCAATTTATTATACAATGTGTGAGCTTTGTCATAGCAAATGTTAGACATAAGACATGCCACAATATATGTGATCTTTATGGGTTATACTTTTGTTTTTAAAACAGGGAATTTTTTGAATTTGTAGTAAGATTAAGAAGTATGGAAGAAAAATAAAGAGAAACTGAGTTTTAATTCTATTGAATAGCTTTAGTTATTGAAAGGCATAATATAGGCACTGTTCATCAAATGGTTTCTCATGAATATGTAAGTCATGAGAAAATATTTCTCTGAGTCACATCACTGTATATATGAGTGATATACTATATATATGAGTCATAATACTATATCCTACTTGAAGTCACCATTGACTGCCCTATAAAATGTGTTAGGTCTTCAAGATCTTGGCAAAACAGTACTTTCCTCTCAAATTTTCAGATTAATTTCGGTAGCTAATCCATTTAGAAAGAATAAGAAATGATAAGTTTTAAATCAACAGGTATAATGGTATTAAAATATGCACTGCAATTCTGAATGTGCACCAGGATTATTGTTTTATTATGCAAATTAATTGATAACCTTCTTTGTTATCTTGAGATGTACTTGGAGATTGATTTAAAAGCTGATATTAAAATGAAATATGTTCGCTGAAGCATATCAAGGACATCTAGCTGAAAGTTATACTATTTTAGTACCATTGGTGACAATATCTTCCTGATGTTTCAATACTAACACCATTAATTTTCAAACTAACTATCTAAGGAAAATTTAATATGGGTTATTGTTATGCAGGTGATATGTTGAGGAAGTTATTATTCTGCTGGTTTCACATTCCACACTGAGAAGGGAAAAAGAAGAAACATTTCTCTTTTTTTTCATTTCTTCACTGAAGACGTTAGCCTTATTATATGTATTCATTCTTCTTCAGAGTTTTAAATGTATACTACTAGCAAGTTTGGTGTGAAGACAAGGTCATTTAAGTTTTTAAGATCTATTGTTCACACTTGGTGAATCCTCTAATTTATACAGTGCTGCTTATGAGTCGAGGATGTCTTATAATATGCTAAGGACAAAGAACCTTAATCACATGGAAATACATGATAATGACCAATACCTACAAGTCTTCCAGTACATACAATCTCCTGCTGAATAAATAACAGTCTTCTAACATCAAAAATCCTGAATACAATACTGCTTTCAAAAGTGAAAATATTCCTCACGTACCCTGCTAGTTTTGCCATACAGATGTTGTGTCACTTAATAAATAGTGTAAATATTTTTTAAAAAAATTGTAACTCGATTGAATTCTTTTTTAACCTCATATTTGTGTGAAAATTATATTTTTGTTGAAAGCTGGAACGTCTCCTGATCTGGGTTTTAGGTTTTCGTTTATCACTCTACTTGAACCTATTTATTTGACTCAAAAGGCTATTACAGAATTAAATGTAAATTAGTTAACATGATCTTTAAGTCTATTCTATACACTTGTGGTAATTTCTTCCTAAGGACTAATATTGTCATTAACCCCAATAAAAAACAGATTCTGTGTTGTTTCTCCCACAGTAGTTTTGGGTATGCTAATCACTTCATAGAGACAAAGCACTTTGAAATTCTTATCTAACAAATGTACACAAGAAATAGCTAATTCCTGTGTTTTATGTAAACATATGAACAATTCTTCAATTTTCATAGAAAAAAAACATTGAGAACCCAATTCCTTATTCTTTGTCCATCTACAAAAATTAGTGGATTCAAAGCTACTGGCATCTAATAACAGAAATAATAAGAATGGCTCCAAACGATCAGTCCCTTTTTATTCATGTCAGCAAGAACTTTTATACTCATTTGAATATGGGCATGTTTAAACACACAGTTTGCCATCAAAATGACAAATCTGGGGAATGCTTTTCTGGAACTGATTGTTTTTAAAATGGGCTGATGGGAGACTGTGGCGTAAATACCAATACATTAGTGCAGAATGTAAATATTAACTCAGATTGTTCTCCTCTTGAATATGTAGATTTTTAAATGTATTTGCAATAGACCAATTTACTTGAAGAATTCTAAACTTAAATCAAACATGATTTTGTTTCAGCAAAAAGAACACAGTGTTGAGATTTTGCTTATATTCATATATATTTATATATAATATATATACATACAACGAGTCAAAAAGGAGAAATTAAAAATATTATAAAAACTTAAGACAGATCTCTCTAAAGTAATTGCTTTTTACCTCTTATTTCTTTATACACTAAATCTTTGCCCTCCTCACTAGGAGAGAATTCATTCTTGTATTTTTGCTCCATCTAGCCCTATGAAAACATTCATGAAAGATGGAAACACAGTAACTTTTATATATATATATATAATTGTGGAGAAGAATTGATGTAGACATGAAATATTTTGTGCAGTAACTAACTGCAACACACAGGCTTAAAAGCCCAAAACTCTTTAGTTAAATAATTATTCTTCCTAGTGGTATTCTTCTGATACACATTTTTCTTAGTATTTCCAGTATAATGCCATTTTGCTATCTAATAAAAAGTAATCAACAATAATCATCCTTTTTTTTATAGAACATAAGTTATATAAATCAGTATTTTCCATTTCTGATTGATAGAATAGAGTATATTTTCATGCCAAAAGCTAGATATTTTAACTTTGCTAATTAGCTGTGTGAATGATGGAATGATAGAATCATAGATGAAGCTGAGTTGGAAGGGACCCATCTGGATTCTTGAGTCCCATTCCTGTCTTAGTGCCAAACACGCCAAGAATCATACCATGTGCCTGAGAGTGTTGTCCAAATGCTTCTTAAACTCATAGTTCTACCATATAATGGTACAAATGACAATTCTACCATATCGTTTACTCCAAAAAGTAACGAAAAACCTTAAAATAGAATAAAAGAAATAAACTAACTGTCGATAATCACCCATCAAATAGACTGGAAGCATATCTCCTTTAACACTCATTCAATATTAATTCATTCAATATTAATACTTAAAATTTTTAAGCAAATGACCATTCATGTGGAAGATCACTCCTGTGACAAAGTCCAGGTCTTGAGTGTTAAAGTACTGTTAATGTAATGTATGTTAATTTTATCACAATCAGCTTTAGAAGATTACTTTAATGTTGTTTCATTATGGTGTATCAGAGGTACTGATCTAAAAAAGTTTTGTAGGTTTTAATTTTTTTTTTAATGAACAAAAGTACTATTTCAGTGTAATTTACTGGAATACTGCAACTGTTGAACTGTATGGAAATTTTAGCTACGTGTGGTAGTTTAAACTTAGTTCAATGGACAGGTTGCTAAACCAATGAAAATCTGGTAACGCCTCTACGATTTACATATTTAAAGGAAGTGCAAGGGCAGGAAGTTCCCTTTTGTTCCTGCTTCCCCCCACCAGGGGTGGCGAAGGGAGGGAGCCCCTGGGGTCTGTCCCGGCGCGGGCCTGGGCCCCACCCCCAGCCCGGCAGCGCCGAGCCGGGTCTCTGGGAGAACCATTCCAGAGCCGCAGGCAGCCAAGAGGCAGCCATGAGCTGCCGTGCAGCCGGGACCGTGCGGCCACTGTAGATCTGAGGGCACTGCGGCCCATGCAGAGCCGGCGGGGCCAGCGGAGCATCCCCGCAGCTGGCACCACTCGTGCGGAACTGAGAGAGACACCACACAGCTGGCAATGAGAAACATGGCAAGTTTTCCAGGCACGAAGCCCAGGCAAGAGACAAGATCAACTTCTCAGCTGAAGGCTTGCAGGTGTCACCTTTTCTTCCAAGTCAGAGAGAAAGAAAGGAAAAATAAGATCACGTGAGACGAAGCTCACATGGCAACTCCAAGGTCAGTGTGGGGGAAGGGAAAAGAGGGCGGAGGCGCTTCTAGCACCGGAGCTGAAAATTCTCCTTGCAAGCCGTGGTGAGCACTATTACATTACAAACTGTTTCTCTATAATTCATTCACGTACATTGGGGGTATGTAAAAACCCACACACAGCCTGCGCCAGGCCACATAAACGTGTGAAAGGCTTTTAGAGATCTGAAGAAGAGAGCCTTCGATTTCAGGCTGAAATAGCTCATCCTTAAAAGACAAGAACCCCATAAGCCACTATGGCCCACGTTGGCGGCAGTGAGAAGACTGCTAAACCATCGGAGAGATTTCTTCAGTGCAGCAGATTTGGGCGGGGCTGTTGCCTGTGAAAGTTTGAACCACGTTAAAGCAGAAAAAACTCTTTCCTTTAAGTATAAAGAAAGACTCTTAAGAAACGAAAACCTGACCAAACCCCATGTTTTGTTTCCCTTGCACGGGTTGGTGGGAAAAGGGAGGTACTGGGAGAGAAAGGTGTTTCGAAAGTTACTTTAAGCCGAAATTCTTTCTTTCTACTTTTCATTCTGTTAGTAATAAATGTTCTTTATACTGTAACTATTTAAGTGTGGACCTGTTTTGCCTTGAAGTTTTTTTCCTTTTTCTTCAGTAATCTATATTTTCCATTATGAAAATAAATAGATTTCATGGAGCTTGATGCCTAACCAGCATCACACCACAACACTATGTGATTACCAATAGCAAACAGAACCCTTTCTTCCCTCTTTTTCAGCTCTCCATCCTGGTTTTTTTGCTCTAGTGATAATTGGGTTTTGACTGCTCTGGTTGGTTTTGTTAACTTTTGTTCACACTTTTTTTCCTTTTGTGCTTCTAATAACCTTCCTTACACTTCTTCAAACTTTGGTGCTTGTCACTGATGACCAGTATAAGACCTCTTAGACCATTATCAGGTTAAACACCAGGAGCTGAAAAGTGCCTTTCAGAAGGAACTCTTGTGGGGTGTCTTGTGGGGTTGGTTTGACACTGGCCCAATGCCAGGCACCCACAAGAGTTGCTCGCTCACCCTCCCCTACCACAGCTGGGCAAAAGGAGGGAAAAGAGGAAAGGGTTAATGGAGGCTTCATGAGTGAGATAAGGAGAGCAGGAGAAATATTACAAGGGCAAAACAGGCTCAACCTTGGTTGCTAAGTGAAGTTTATTACTAACTGAATCAGGAGGGTAATGAGAAGTAAAATAAGTCCTTAAAACACCTTCCCCCCCTCCCAGGCCCTCCCTCCTTCCCACTGACAGCACAGGGAGGCAGGGCCAGGGGGTTTTGGTCAGTCCATCACCAGGATTTCCTTCTGCTGCTGAGGGAGAAGAGTCCTTCCCTGTGAGGCCGTGGGGTCCCTCCCACAGGAGACAGTTCTCCNTCTCCCACTGGATCACAGCCTTCTCCAGCCATCCACCTGCTCCAGCGTGGGCACCTCCCCCACAGGCTGTGGGTGGATCTCTGCATCCCATGTGGACCCGTGGGCTTCAGGGGGACAACCTGCTTCACCATGGTCTTCACCTCAGCCTGCAGAGAAACCTCAGCTCCGGCACCTGGAGCACCTCCTCCCCCTCCTTCTCCACTGACCTTGGTGTCACCATGTTGTTTTCCCCTCACATGTTCTCACCTCCTCCTCTTCTCTGACCAGAAGCATAAACCTTGTGACTTTTTTTTTATTTTCTTCTTAAATATGTCTTCACAGAGGTGTTACCAGCCTCTCTCATTGGCCCAGTTTTGGCCAGCAGCATGTCCATCTTCAGAGCCATCAGCCATTGGCTCTGCCGGACTTGGTGGAAGCTTCCAGCAGCTTCTCACGGGAGCCATGTTTGCAGCCCCCCTGCTACCCAAAACCAGGCCATGCCAAACCAATACATGGGGTTTCTTGAGATGTAATTATTCAGCCAGTAGTAACAATATTAGATCTGTATCTGAGGATTAAAGAAATCTAACAGATAACCAAAAGCTGTTCACTCAGTAAAAGGTATCTTGCATTAACATCCACCACACTTAGAAGGAATACCTACTGATCATATTTGAAGAAGCCTGTAAAGTTTTCCATCAAAACTGACAGCTGTAAATGGCCACTTTCTGGATATATCATGTCATTTTTATAAATTTCATTCATAGGCCTGGAGCAGAACATGGAGCTAAGTGTAAAAGAAATGCCTAATTTGTAGGAAAAGTGTCCTTGGAAATCAGTTCAGGTAACTAAATGAATTTGTAGGATATGATTAAGAAAAAAATATCCTTTAAAGTCATAGTACTTTTTGTTAGAAATATTTGTGCATCGTGAGAGACATATTGGTACAGCAAAATCTTATGCATAGTATCCATCACCTGATCAGCAGGTCCCTTTCTGCTCATCTCAGTTGTGTCACTACATTACTAATCCAGCTTCCTGAACCTGAGTGTGCCTTGAAGTGCTGAAACCATGAAGGAGCTGGCATTTAAAAGACGTTAAGAGGTGGTGAGCTACTATTATGATGTCATTTAAAAAGAAGGTTTCCCATTATATATAGTTTTCCACTTTAAAAGTGTTTTCTTGTTTGGATAGACAAGCTGGAATTTCTTTTTCATTCCCAAAAGAAAGCATGATATTATTGAATATTTTTTGCTATTGCCTCTAATACTTTTTCTGTTGTGCACTGTGTATTAAATGCAATACAAAGCTATATGATTTTATTATTTCAATAGACTTCTCATTTTCAATTCCTGTATGCAATAATTTCCTTTCTGTTAATTGCAGCATTTGTGTGAGAGGCAACTTAGGATCTAAATCCCATGGAAGATATGAACAAATCTCATAACTTTGACCAAGATTTTTTTAATCATTAGACATTTTGTGCTATATAAAATATACAAAATTCATGTTTTCTTCAGACGTCAAATTTTATGCTTTTTATGGATTAATATGGTGTAAGGAAAATTTCAGGTTGCACTGAGAAAGGCTCACTTTCTCCAAGGCTAGATCTCTTTAACCGATAGTTTTAAGCCCATATATGTATATTCATTATCATAACTGGTACAATTAATTCACAATGCTTTTGCATAATATTTCTATCTCCAATATTAGCTCTGTTAAATATATTAATATTAATATAAACATAAACCAGTCATACTTAATTTGTCCCTTGCATGCTATATTTCCTAAATATGTTAAAATAATGTTCTGCATGGCAGTTTTTATATATTCATTCAAATTATTTGAGAAATCTTGGAGTAAAATATTTGAAGAGAATAGATGAGATTTTTTTCTTATGAGCTGTTTTTTGCAGGAAAGATCCAAATTTTGAACATTCAGTGGTGCAGGAACTTTGCCAAAACAGGAGGGAGAAAAGGAAGAAGAGTTTTCTTGGATGTACCTAATCTGCATATAGATAAGCTTCTTCACTTTGCGAATCATAAATATCAATCATTCATGTTCATCAGTGTCTCATACATATTCATTAGAACAAACTGTTATGCATGATTAAAGCTGTTACAAAATCACAATACTGTGTTTTGTTTTTATCTCAGGCCTCTGTGTACTGAAAACTCTGCTGGCTGTATCCATCTCATAATCTGACAACAGTTTCTGCTATCTACAAAGAACCAAAACTCCATATGAGCTTGCAGAGATTTGCACTCTGCATCCCAACTACTTAGGACTTTTTAAGCAGTTATAAAGGGATCCTGAAGATTTTCTATTTTCTGAGCAAAGATTTCAGCAGTGTTCAAAAGCAAGTTCCAAGCTTTTATGGATTAACTAGAAATAAGTGTTATTAACATGTTTATTTACATGCAGGTACTGGGAGGAATGTTGCTACATGGGAAAATGCAAGGGGATTTTCATACTTTCCCTAAATGTGTTTTGTGACTTCGTAGATGTCCTTATACTTTCTGAACTTTCATTTGGACTCACAGACTGTGAAACGAGATTGGTATGAGACTGTGGGGAAAAAAAGGCAGCCTCTTGCCTAAACACTTACGTCCTAGGACCTTGAATTGTCATTTCATTTCTCCAGTCAGTTGTGTAGAATATGAAGCTTTGCTGATTTTACTAGAAGTACAGCTGGGAAAGACAGGCCTAGAAAATACACAGACAGGTTTGTGGAGCATTCAGAATATATTGCCCATCTCTGTTTGATCTTGGAAATTTAAAAAGCATTTGTTTAGTACCCAGCCTTTCTCTATAAGACTGCTTCTTCAGAAGATCATGGTGATTTGGTTGGCAGCTGAAAAAAGTAAACACTTCAAATTTTGGCCTGGAGGCAAATGTTTTACACAGGCTGTCTGCTCTAGGTATTCTCAAATATAGAATTGATAATCCCGACTAAATTAGAAGTGAAAAGTAGTTTTTTTTATTATTTCAGTTGAGTGAAGAAAGAAGAATACATTGAGTGACTAGTATTTCCCTGACAGAACACTTCCAAATTTTTGCCATTACAATTGCATTATAATGACCATTTGTCATCTAAAAATGGCAACAATTTTTTCAGTGAGTTAGTGAGACTAAAAAGTATGTCTTGCATTAAATTGAATCACAGATCATAGCATTTTATTTTTTTAATATTCCAGCATTGATTGGAAAAAATATGCCTTATTCTAGACCTTCTTTGAAAGTTTATACCTCAAGTTGGTCACAGCACTCCAGTTACGTCTTTATTTGTAAAAAATCCCCAAAACATTTTAAGATTGTTGCCAGTTTTACAAATAAAGAGCTTTTCTGTATAACTTAGTATCTCGTTTGTCTTTCTCATAACATCACGGTAATATTGTTTCATACTCAACTTTAACTCTATTATGACCTGAAGTTAATTTTTGGCAACCCTGATGTCAGTCCACTTATATTTTATATATTTATATTTATATATTTTTATTATGTGTAGGACACTGAATCTTGTTGTAATTATATTTTATATGTTATTGTTCCAGTATATGGATATCTCTCTGAAGTCTAGTCCTGTCTGCCACTAAGCCTACAAGTATTTACTGTCATCTGCAGATTTAATATACATACCACTAAGTCTTTAAAAACATTCATAACATTTTGAATGGTATCAGATTTAGAACACAAGATACCTTCTGTATCCTCACAGTTTGTCAGGAAAAAAATAATACAAAATTATTTTGAATATATTTTTTAAATGTACTAGTCAGTAGTAGCTTCAAATAATCCATGTGCTTCTAATATGCTGATGCAATCATGTGAAATACATTTTCAAAAGTGTTACTATGGAGACTATATATTAATAGATGAGTCAATATGCATGATATCATTGTACTGCTCTATCCACAGTCTTTTATCCTCTTACGAAAAGCAATAAAGTTTCTTTGAAATGTTTTGTCCTTCACACTTCTCTTTATTGCCTTCTAGATGTCTCTAAATTATTTCTTTCACTATGGAGAAAATTATCTTTAAGATTATACATTTACAGCTTTCCACTTTTTAAGGTTGAACACTGTATCTCTGCTTTTCCAAATGCTTGATTCTTCAGCTCTTCTCATCATTTTCTCAAAGATAATAGTATATGACTTTAAGCTTAACTCAGCCACTTCGTCTCCCCAAATTCTAAGTTAAATTTCACAGAGCCCACCAGACACCAAAAATTGCATTTTGACAGTTTCTAATCTTTTGCTTTAGCCTAGTCTAATTTATTCTATGTTAAATTAGGACATTAATTATGTTTGCCCACATTACCATAATTTTTTCCTATAATGGAGACTGAAACAAAATAGATTTCAACATTTCAGCCTTTTTGACTAAATAACACAAGATTTGTGTGTGTGTCCCTGTTGGCACATTGCTATAACTTAATGTTTATTTTATCTATGTTATATATGGGGGAAATAATATGTTGCCAGCTGGTACAGCTGTATTTGTTCACAATACTTTTAAAGCAAATTAGAAACGAAAGTTTTAATTTGATAGCAGAATCTGTAACTTGGAACATGTGCCATTAGCTGTTTAATATTTCTATTTAGAAGTCTTACTCTTTCATAAATAAATTAGCCCACTACAGCAGGTGAGTGAAATTTAAAGGTGTTTGGAACAGAGTTGCATCAAGGTATTCTCTCTAGAGGAGTAATTTTATTCTTCTGTCCATCAAATCCATTTCAATTTAAATTCCGTTAAACCCAGTAAAATCTTTCTGTTTGGAGACATTCAACAAGTCTACTTAGGTGCTTCTTAACCTCTGCCTGGTTGTACCAAAGTGGTTCAGAAAGCATGAAATACTGTGTCTATACACTACAGACCTTGAAAGGGAGATCCACAGACTCCATCCATATTATCAAGACATTTTCTATTTGCAGCAATCTGCACATAAAGTAGAGTTCTGACTGCACATAAAGGAGTTGCATCTCTTTGGGCTTCAAAGATTAGGCTCAGTCCAGAACTGAGACGCATAACTGTGAAAAGCTCTGAAACTGAGCAGGAAGTATTGATGTTATGATCCTTTAAGTAGAGAGAAAAGAAAAAAAAGAAAAAAAAAAAAAGAAAATATAAGACATTTAAAAGCTTGGCTCCTTTCTTCTCCTCAAGACATTCAAAGCGACATCTAATTTTCTCAGAAAGCTTCTGAGGAGCTGTGGTATAGATTACTTTTAGTGAGGCACTTCCATAATGGTAAATCTCTTTAAGATTCATAGGAATTTATAGATAGCAGCCTTTTATAGCCCTCTGGGTAGTTCTGTATAGAAAAATTCTTGGATTCCTGCCTATGATCTACTTCAGTTTTGTTTGGTTTGGTTTTTACTGAATTTCTTCAAGTAATTTGCCAGGATTAATCTAGAATAATATATGATAATCTGGGATTAGATCCAGGTTCGTTGCAGAAGCATACTCCTAATTAGAAGCAGAAAAATTTGAATAAAAATTTAAGTAAAACTTATGATGGAATTCATAAAGAGACATTCTGACAGTATTAGAGACTAATGAGTATTTAATTAAAAGAAAAAGTAAAACAATGGGGGCATTAGAAAGGTAGAGTAGATGGTGATGGATGAAGAAAAGTAGGGAGGATAAAGAAGACATGGTTAAATGTGGGCAAATATTGGCAGAATGTGACTATGGCCACCAAATTTTTTGCAGCTCAGAGCCAGGAAGTTATGTGATTAAGCAGTAATCAATTAATTAAGGGTGTATAATCCATGCAATTAATTGTATAAACACACAATTAATTAAGTGAGAAAATCATGTAGGTACAGAGTCAATTAGGTTGTGAAACTCATTAGAAGTAGAATACACAGGTAATGGAGTGAAATTAAACAGGCAAAGTTTAAGGATTAAAAATTAGCTGAGCAAATGAAATCAATAAATGGACAATCAACAGAAGCAGTGAATCAGTTAAACAGCATGAAATGTAATTGCATTATTAAAAGGGTCATCAATGAATCAATAAATTTTTTTCTCCAGAGAGTGATGTGCTCAGTAAAGTAAGGACAAGCAGTCCAGTCATTATCAGTAGGCAGTCAACAAGGCATGACAACAGCTACCTGGACAAAGTTTAGCAGGTGTTCTGGGTACCATCAGCAGCCACAGGAAAGTAGATTCCAGAAATATACCTTTCTTAATGTATTTGCCACTTCTACAGTATACATAACTACAGTATGCCAATGTGCTCTGTGTGAGGAATCATTTTTTATGTAGGAAAAGAAGTCTTTTTAGAGGAAGAGCTGTAAGTAAAGCCCTAGTAACAGCAACAGCTCTTTGTAAATCTAAAGGCATACAACATTTCTTATTTTGCAATAAATATATTGCAATATGTATAGATGCAAAAAATTTCAGTAGTGAAATTATAATGCAACAATTCCAGTCAGTTGACAAAAAGTAATAATAAATCTCAAGCTTGTTTCAGGAATACTTGCTTTAGATTTTCATTCTTTTATATTACAAATCCAATTTTGCTATTTCCACTATATATAATCACCCAAACATCTTCTGTATTTGTTCGTAGAGAGAAATCATAGTGATGTATTTTATATAAGCTACTAAGACTGTGGTCACTTTTACTTATTTACAACTATTATAAGTTTGTTTAAATATTAGTAACTTTTTACAAGGCTGAGCATGTCAACAAAGAAGTTGCATATTTAAATGAACTATTCTGCATTTTAGCTTCGTGTAAAATAAATTCATGATTTTGAAATAAACTAAGTGATTTTTTATGGTAGAGATTTTTGTGGTAGAGATAAGCATTAGAGGTTTCAAATGGCCTGGAAAGGGCTGTGTACATTTCTTCATATATCTCTTCCAGTTAATTTAATTGCCTGACTTTCAAAAGTCCTGTCATTCTCACTCTGCTCAAAAATTGTCAGTGGCACTGATTTGTGTGAAGATCTTGTAATGAACATTAATTTCATGTTCTAATTTCTGTTCTTCTTAATTTGCACTTGAAACCTAATTTTGGAATTGAACTTCATTCAGAGAAGGTGAAGTACTTCCATATTACAATACATTGTGGTACACAAAATTGCAAATCTTGGAAATATCATTAACCAGGAATTAAACCTTGGAGTACATGCCAAAAGTTCAAGTCTAGAAATATTGAAAAATGTTGCAATAATACTCAAAACATTGCGTTGCCAACCTAAGGTTTTCAGGTTTATCATTAAAATGAAAGCTAGCAAGCATTATTAATGTGTGGAAATGCTGAGCTAAAGCATTCAGTCTAACTTGCCTTGCCATGAGACCACAAGCTGCTGGTGTTCAGAAGAATATGTACAACTGTCTTGGTTTGAGACAAACTTGGGGGAAAAAGTCCGAAATGAATGTGCCTCTGTTAGAAGGCAGATTTCAACAGCCCCTCCCCCACCAGGTTCAGAAAGAAATTCCTTGGAGGAAAGTGGAAAAAAACCTATTTATTTAACAAGCAAAGTGCATGCCGGCACCAAAAAAAAATGAATAATGTTAAATAATAAAACCTCTCGCTGTGGAGAAGAAACCCGGGTAGATTTCAGAGTCCTTTGTGGGTGTGGCTCTGCCCTCTCCAGAGCTGGGGTTCGGCGTGGGCCCCTCCAGGCCACGGCGTGGGGACTCCCGGTGATGTTCCAGACTGGAGCAGAGCAGTCCCAAGGAAAGTTCTTGCCTTATCTAGAAGACTAGCTAAAAAGCAAGGAGTTTCAACCCTCTGTCTCTCCCCTGAGAAAAGGAGCCGAAAGCTGGGAAAAAGCAGGAAGGTGCTTTCCTTGGCTCTGTAGCCGCAGCAACGCAGGGGAGTGTGTGTGTCCTTGAGCACAAACCACTCTGAAAAAATTCACCTGGCTTCTCTCCCTCTCCTCCTGAGAAACAGCTTAAATGGATTCATGTCTGGTCGTAGAGCAGGCAGTAGGGGATACAGCATCATAAAGTCACCCCAGGACAACAACCTTACAGGTTTTGCATAGGATCAGTACAGAACCAATGTGCCCATTAAGCCTCCTCATCAACTGGAGGAAGACAGTTCACAATTTTCAATAAGCAAAGAAAAAGCAAACATACTGCCTCTGAAGTGCGAGGGTGATACCAGAAAAACTAAGCAGAAACAGACCTAATAGGAAAATTTCATAAATTTTCTGCTCAGGAGAGTTTCATCATAAACCACCTTTTTTTTGTGTCTAAAATACAGTCAAAACTCTTCAGGTCTAAACATTTCCCTGTATACAGGAACAAATTTCGTGTGTCTCTTTGAGCTGCTCAGGATAGGGAAGATCTGAGTTCCTTGCCCTACAGCAGTCTACCCATCAAATCTGACCCCAAACCTCTAAATAAAGGAATGCTTAAGCTTCTTTGCCCATGAGATAACTCAGGAGATCAAGACTTTGAAAAAACCTGTAGGAAAGTGGACTCTTAGAACCTGATCAATCATGAGCATTGATATATCACACAATTTCACATTTTCACAATTACAAATCAGATAGGCCAAAGACTAATACAATTTAGTCCTTTTCCTGATTTCAAGCCCGTAATACTTTCTCTAATATCAAGACAAGTATATTCAAAAAACCTGTCTTGTGATTTCCTAAATGGGAACCTCTTGGTTTGAGACCTCAAACAGCACTGGTGTGCTGCATTTAAAATTTATATTTTTCTAAGCTTTTCATGAATGTTTGTTTCATCATAATCACAGCGTAATTTATAATTATTTCTTTAAATAGCAATAAGAATATCCAGAGATAAGACTGAAGTGAAAACTGTCCTATACATACACCTTTGGAAAAATACATATGTGTATGCTGATGGAAAACCTTTGGGTTATAACAAAGTCTTTCAAAAGAGCTGATAAACATATACTACTAAATTAGCTGTAGCAATAGTTTGACTTTTCATCATAAGCTTCAGGGACTGAATCTGATTTTTTAACATTTAGGTGTCCACAGCTGGTTCTAATGACAGAATTAGTGATTTGCAGAACTTCTCAGAGGATTACATTTGTATCAGTTGGAGTTTGGGATATTGTATTCTAAATTTCATTCCAAAATATTATTAAGTATGACTCACAAACAGCTTGAAAATTACTTACAATATATTTCAGTGTACTTCAAACAAGGATTGAGACATCAATAAAGGACAAAAATTAAGTAGAAAACACTTGAATCCCCCCTAGGGTTCTCATATCACTGTCCTGTTCTGGCAGAACATCTTGGGCATTATGTGCTACAGGAACAATTCCTACATTTTAAACTAACTGTAAGATGCTACTCTTTTTCACATTTACTAATAGCAAAGAAAAAGTTATAGGGCAGAAAACAAACAAACAATTCAGCATCATACTTTACTTGGCATATATAATTCAGTATATATATTAATTTACTTCTGAGGAAAGGATGTTTTAAAAAATAAATGGAGTTCATTCTGTCAATTCCCAGCTCCTGGAATCTTTCTCCACTCAGTGATGAGACTTTGGTCCATCTTGGTGCAATACTCTGTTCATGATATATTCTGAATCATTTCCACAATATAAAAAGTCAGCAAAAGTAAAAATTGTTCAAGACTGACAATACCATTTAGATATGCAGTTAATGACACCTAAGAGAACAGAGTAAAACATTGCATAGAGAGATATGTGACTGAAAAGATTTTAAAAATAAAAGGTTGGTTTCTATGGATTCACTCACCTGCAGTACGAGCACATATATGTAAAACTAATTGTAGCTAGGTATTTAGAAATTGAAGATTTCCCCTCGCAATTAAAGATACTTTGCCACCAAGCAGGAATTTGATCACCAGCAGGCAGATTCGCAGTCGTTGTAAGCTATCCTAACTTTCTGAGCAGATTTTCTACTGATGTAAGCCAGCACTTTGAATAGGACACCTAGACACTCTATATGGAGGTTTAGCCTCCATATTTTATTCTTCAAATGAAGATATTGTGATGTTTGTATGTTCCACTACATAAACTTATACTTATCCATTTTTATTTGCAATATATAACTGTTTGAGCTATAAAAGATAAAATACAATTTTGAATAATCTGACGCAAAGCTGTGTATAATTAAAAAAAATTAATAAAAGAACTTATAACCACAATAACTTTTTCTTTTGTATTAATGCAATAGAAAAAGTACACTGATGGGCTTAAGTATTTAGATTTTGTTTTTTCCGTTTGCCTTCTGGTATCAGAGTATTTGAAGATGATTAATTATGTGGGATAGGCTGTTATACTTTGCATTAAGTGGAAACTTTGCCAGTTGGAGACACTAAATAGGTTTGACTATTGTTTTTTGGTGTATTAATTATTTTCTGTTTTCAGACTGGATTCTGTCAGAGTATTTAGGCACTACTCCAGTACCACACATTTGCAAGCAAATGCTCAAAGTAGGTGTTGGCTAGTACTAAAGACTATTATCCCACATATTTAAAATATATTTGGCTTGTTGCAGTATAAATACAAGATTTATTTAACACAGCATTTGTTTGTATTATAAAGAAATTTGTTCTAAAATATATATTTGAGAAAACCTTAATAGCATCTTCAAAAAGGACATGAAAGGAGATCCAGAGAACTAAAGGTGATGTGATAAATCTGAGCCAAAAAATAATGGAATACATCCTCCTAAAAGCTATGTATTGGTACATGGAGGAAGAGAAAAATATTAGGAACAATCAGCAGCTTGTATCTAAGTGACTTGATAATGTTCTACAATGAGATGGCTGCTCCTGTGAATGAAGGGGGAGTAGCAGATGTTGTTTGCCTTGACTTGATCTCCCATTCTATCTTTACAGCTAGTCAAATGCAGTTTGGGAAGGTTGGCTGCCAAATGCAGTAAAAATGCGCTAAACTATTGGGCTCCAATTCTTGAAGTCAACAAATGGTATAAAGTTGTCTTGGGGTGATTTTATGATAATACTGTATTCCCCTATCATCTGCTTCATGCCCAGAAATGGGTCCCGCAGCTTAAAGCTGGGTCCAGAAGAGGGGGGAGAGAAGCCGGGCGAATTCTTCAGCGCAGTTTGTGTTCAAGGACTCACACACGCTCCCCCGTGTTCTCACCGCCGCAGAGCCGAGGGGGCACCTTCCTGCTTTTAGCCTGCCTGTGAGATGACGCAAGATATTTTCCCATACTGGCATACTGAAATCCTCCAGAACTTCTTCTTCCTCTTCTTCTGGAACTGTTCAGCCTAGCTGTGATCCGAGAACCAGATCATCAGACCCCATGGACCGGCAGGGAGGCTGCAGGGACGCCACATCCCGGCCTCAGATCTCGGGAGGGGCCGAGCCAGCTACAGAAAAGAGCTCTGAATCCACCAGCTTTCTCCGCATCGAGGAGGTTTATTATCTAGCATTACTCATTTGTTTCCTGTGCTTTTCTGGCACTCTGCTTGTTAAATAAATAGTTCTTTTCACTTTCATCCAAGAAATTCCTTTTGTATTGGTGGGGGAGGGAGTGCTGAAACCTGTCTTCTGGGGAGGAGACATTGCTTCCAAGAGCGTTTCCCCCTAAACTTGTCTCAAAGTGAGACAAAAGTCAAACTTGTGGCAAGTTATAAGCTGTGTTCCTCAGGGTCAATACTGTTTAGTGTCTCTAATAATGACACAGTTGGTGAGAGAGAGTGGACCTTCAAGAAGTTTTAAGGATGACACCAAACTGTATATGGATTGTCGATGTAGGAGAAAGAGTGATCGACATTCTATAGAGCAGGGCTGCTGCAGAGCAACCTTGACCCTGGTGAAACAGGGTGATAGAAATTACAACCTGAAGTTCAACAAAGACTCATGGAAACTTCTGCTTCTGGTTTGAAATAACCACATGTAGGCTGGGCCCTGGCTGGAGACAGAGTAGCTCTACAAGACTCAGAAAACCTTTGCAGGACTTGACAGTCATGGTAAACAACAAGCTGAATGTCAGCAGCATCCAAGAGTGCTGTTCTTTTTTACTTTAGAGATCCCAATACAAGAAAAGATGCTTTCACACTACAAGGAGTCCAGTGGAGGACCACTGTGACAACTGGAACTGGAACACATATTAAACAAGGAGAGGCAGAGATAATTCATTTTTATTCACGAGGTTGGTGCAGTCTGAGAGTGGAGCAGGTGATTAAGCCTAAACCTTCAGAAATAAATAAAATAACCTGAGAAGCTCCTGAGCAATTTGGTCTATTTGGCTCTGTTTTTCTGGGGTGGTTAAACCTCCAAGGTCCCTTCTAAATTAATTAAATCTATGATTCTATGTTTTCCAGGGTTTTTTAAAATAAAATTTGGATCCTACATAGAGCACAGACACTGAAATATTATTTTACAGAGCTGAACAAATGAAAGAACAAATGGACTGCTTCTGAATAAATAGCTCCCGCTAAAAATGTAACTGTGCTATTTGTTATGTAACGACTTTATTGAGTAGCTTTTCTTTTTTTTCTAAATGTTTACTTGAAAGTTAATAATTTGTGCAGCATTTCCCATCTTTAGGCAGGTATTATTTTCATGTTTAAAATAGTTGTTATTGAAACTCAAAGCTTAAAAAAGAGCGTATGACTCACACAACCATTACTGTAAATATCCCCATACTTTGAGTGCAACACTAAAAATGTTAAAAGTCTTGAGTTGCAAGTTATTTGCAAGAACCTACATGGCTGTGATTTGCCAGACCATTGTGTTTTCTTTCTCCTCTTCTTTCCTCAAATATTTATATAATGCCATTTAATTAGTTCTGAAAGAACTGTTAGCAGGATATTCTTTGTGATCACCTTTGTAGTTATTCTTCCTCATCTATGGTCATGTTGTGATCATGAGGAAAAATCAAACATAAAATAATAGTGTGCGTTTGGGAAGAGAAATCCTTAAGTGCACTGGGGTTCAACATCTACACAAACACGTAGAAGGCACAATAAGATTCAACGTAAATGGTGATATTCACTCTTCACCTATTCCACAAATTCTATTCCCATGTTTTCAGCCTCAGTGAGCATATGTTGATAAAAAAGAGTTTGTCTGCCTTTTCCACACCTTTGTTTTTTCTAAATTCATGCATGGTCAATCAGTTTTCTTCCACCTTGTTTGCTTGCAATCCATTTATGAAGACCTTAAAAGGGTGTTTTAGTTTCTTCTTACACTGCACAGTTAGGCTGTGACCTACATCTATACCATGAAGAACTATGAGGGAGATTGCTTGCTAATGAATTTCACTTCCACCTGCTTCCTATTAATGAGGATTCACTTGCGAATTCTCAGAGACTCTTACAAGTAATCACTTAATTTGAAATTGAGGCATTTACTTAATGCTTATTCAATTTCCTGTGCTGAATGACAATTCAGCGTTTTCTTTTTTTTTAATCCATATTGCACAATGTTATTTAACCACATCCATTTTTTTCCCTCTTGAGAATAGTTTTATAATAAGACTGAAGTGTAGTTATGGGCTTATCTCAATTATGAGAAAAATGCCTTTCACAGTGTCATTATTTCACATTTAAAGTCCAACCATTTGGATTATGTCCCAAAGTGCTCAAGGTCTATCTCTTGTTTAAAGTGTTCAACTAGACTATAGAGTGCTTTAATTCTGAATCATCTGTTATTGATTTGTAGGAGGCAATAGCAGAGC
Organism: Gymnorhina tibicen; assembly: GCA_013399875.1. Lineage (NCBI taxonomy): Eukaryota > Metazoa > Chordata > Aves > Passeriformes > Artamidae > Gymnorhina > Gymnorhina tibicen. Next base: position 136,149 of record VXAZ01002264.1, read on the forward strand.
ATATCATTACACTTCATTACAGAAAATATAGGAAACTAGTCATAACACTAGGATATGCAAACGACAATGCCAAACATCAACATTTATCTTCAAGTCCTGTAGTAGTCACTGTTCAAAGTCATCTTTTTGTGGCTGTTTGCAAAGAAACAAGTACAGTTTGAACATCAAACTTTAAAAGCCTGAGCTAAAATTTTGTGTTGGGCAATGTAACTGAGAACAAGCCAAATGGTGTAATAAAAGGAAAATATGAATGGACTCTTTTACTCTGTATAACACTGGTTAATATGGTATGATGGGACAGGCCACAAAGTGGAGATCCACAGTATGATCAAATGCTGACCTACCTCAATTTTATAGGAAATATTTCTGTTGAAAAGAGATCAAAGCATCTACATATTGTCCAGTATGTACTTCTTTGCTTAAAAGTTTCTGTTATTGTGAATATATATCAGAAATACACACATAGTTACAATGATCCAGCTATACCATATGCTCTTCTGTAATCATCCATGACTTTTACAGACTTCAATATTATTTGTCAGATGGAGCTATTTAAACTCTAGTTGGATGACTGGAGAAGAAAGTTACTGAAATAAAAATAGAGGACCTGGGGTGCAAAGAAGAAAACGAGGACCAGAGGAAAAAGAATATGACTCTACTTAAAAAATCTTAATTATTTTGAAGCAGTAAAATTGACCAACTTTTCTTCAAAACCAAGAAAAACTATGTAAGAAAAAACCCTAAACACTTTTGAAAATATATATGGGTTTTAATTGCAGATGATGAGAGAATAAAACATTGAGAAAACTGAAGTGTAAGAGGCTTGCATTACTCCTTCTATTGTTGTTACTGAATTGCAAGTGTCCAAAGAGAAACAGCTTATTCAAGAGAAATGTCTGAAGAATAGTCTGAAACTGCTGTTAAAGTCAGGCTTAAGAATATAATTTTCCTATTGAAAAGCGCTGCTTACTGAGGACTCTTCCTCTACTTGTATTTACTTTGTTGAAAACTACAAAAGGTTTCAAGAAGAACAAGTATTAACTATTTTGTTGACACTTACTGTCAAACTCTTGTTAAGAGAGATTAGTTAGATGGAAAAACTTTTTCATAAAGCACAGTAAAGCACTGTTGTTTCCATTTGAAATAGCTGCTGGAGAGGATGGGAGATCACTTGAATACTTCAAGAACATGTTGGTTGAGTATGGCAGGATTGATAAGTGCATAGCTGTATGGCTGATAGGAAGAGGAACTGGAGGGACAATGAAGATATATAAAAACTTTGAAGATCTCTCCATGTGCACTTCTGGGTGCTGCCTGTGTACGTATACATTTTACAACTGTGGAAACAAGCCTCATATTTTACAGCATATGTGCACATGGGCCATATACAAATGTACAAACTCAGTTGAAATACAATCTAAAAATTTTATTCTCAGAATAAGATACTCTATGCTAAAGCATAACATTATCTTGACATAAATCATCCTCTAAAAGGAATCAGTAATATGAGCCACAAAACCACTGTCAGAGCCTGAGAACATTTGCTCACACTATTGAAGTACCAGTGAGTCCCTGGATAATGCATATTACAAGTAGCTAAAAAACATTATGTTATCTTAACCAAATTCTTGCTCTCAGTCATTCAGGGAAAATATACATTTGGATTTTATGCTTGCTTAAAGATGCAAAAAAAGGTATTCATGCCTTCCTGACCGTGAATGCAGTGCTTTAATGATCCTGTAAAGGGCTTTTTCTGCAGTAGATGATACTGCCCTCCCTAGTGACAAATAATGTGGGTGTAAAGAGCTGGAATACCCTGGACACGTTATGGATCTGACAGAGAGACAGTGTGCATAGCACTGCTTTGTTTGTGTCGGGGTAGTGTATAATTTTTCCTTCCCTCCTAGATATCCCACTTATCCTAGAAAGCTCTGTGTATTAACACAGACAGAACTGTATAATCCAGCAGTCTGAGGCTGAAGGACTTGTTCTTACACTGTTAAATGAAAAATATATGCCTGTTTAACCTCAGCAAAGTCCAGGAAAAATCTGATCCTCCCAGTCATTTGCCTCTGAATTATTATTCTTCCTGTTAATAAGCATCACAAGTTTTAAATTATCATCCAAGATTTTGGAGAACAAAAATTCCAGAAGTAAACCTACTTGAGTAGCAGCATATCTTGCCAGTGTTTGTTATTTCAGCCCCTGTACTCAGAGCCAATATTAGGAGAGAAAATAGGATTGTAAAAAAATATGTATGCAAGAGTTGGAATAATATCCGGAAAAACACTGAGTCTTTCAAACACAATGATCTTTCTGCATTACAATGAAAATGATTCTCTTTCTTTGATCTTTTATTCACTTCTCATCTTTCATCTTCTTCTATCGGGAAAGAAAAAGGAAGCGTTCATTAAAAGTATTATATGTATGTGATATAGAATTTTTCCTCTATTAAGTCTGATATAGATGCAGAAAAATTTCTCTAGTATTGTGAATTCCTATGGGACAATTACAAAAGGGAAACTTTCACAACATCTCACCTAACATCTTTTCAATTTATTCAAGTTCAAATGGTATTAAGAAACTTTAGTGGAAATAAAATTCCCATTTTATTCATTATTTGGTAATTGTTAGCTTCATTCTCTCTGATAAACAGCTATGTGAAAGTACAAAAATATTCAGAACAATTTAAAACCCTCAATCTCTCTTTTTCTTGGTAACTATTAGATTCTGTACCTAAATTTGTCATTCTGCTTTCTTTTTATCCCCATACACTTCTAACAACTAATTTTGCCACTTAACACATTTAAAATTTTATTTCTATCCTGAAGAGTTTAAGAATACTACAATCATGCTTAGCTGGATGAATCACTTAACTTGCACTCTGTCCTCCATCAATTAGGTGTTTCAGATAAAATTATAGATGTATTTCCCATGAAAAAAAGATCACTTCTTAGTTATGTCTAAGCTTTCAATATATACAGGTATGTACACGTTTTAGCCACAGAGAGATTCAAAGTCTAAATAGAGATATTACATACCTCTAAAGAAAAGAATAATATTAATTCTGAACCAATATTGCCACTATTTATTTTTTTCTGTCTGTAATTTCTTATTTGTTTATTAGCTGGCCAAAGATTGTTTTTTGCTTTATTTGAACCTATGGCAATGGAATCCAAATGACTGAGATTCTAATATGAGCATCTAGTGAGTACAGTCTATGTTGTGTAAAGCAGGCTGTGGTATCATAAGCTAAATAATCACCAGAGAACAGAGAAATGAGACTGAGAAACCATTTGAATAAAAATTTTATTTGAGTCACAGTGGTTGAAAGACAATAAGAGAATGAACTAGTTAATAAAAGTGCACTAGAGTCCATGATTTTTTCATATGTTGGATCAGCATCCAGATCTGCATACGAGTAGAAGTTTTCTTTTGATTATCTCACAATTCATATTTAAAGAAAAATTTAAAAAAAAAAAAAAAAAAAAAAGGAAGAAGAATTGGTCTGCTTAAGCTATTAGAAAGAAAGTAAAATTTACTTTCAGTTTTACATAAACTCAGCATATTTACATAAAGATGACATTAGAACATAGTTGCTAATGAACTATGAGAACAAAAATGTCAAATGACTCTCTTTTAGAAAATTGATATAGAGTGAACATTAATGTACAACAAAATAATACTGGTTTTATTTTTATAACATGTATATTTTTTATGTATTTTATTTAATTTCAATACATTGGGCACAGCAGGCCAGGAGGTTATAGACAGGAATGTTCCCTCTGTTCTGTTCTCTGTAGTATTTTCTCTGACCAATTTTTTTTTTTTTACTCAGGGAAGAAAATGGGTTTGCACAAGATTTCACTAATGACCACAAAGTTTGCAGCACGGTCTAACAGGAGCGTATGAGGATGGTACCGCAGAATGGTAGTTTCTGTATTTGAGGGTTAGATGGACTTACAAGTAAGAGATAAGCAGCCACACAGAAGTTAATTGTTTTTTATGCCACTGTGGTTGCAAACCCTTGACCTAGGAGAAAGAAATGAGTATTTCCCATTGTTACAGTTTTTAACAGAATGACTTGGTGAGGGGAAAAAAAAAAGCGGCATAAAATTCTGAAAAAGAAAAAAAATCTCACGGGACTTTGAGCTAATAGAGAGCTAGAGAAAGGAAAGAGTCTGACTTTTGACCTTACAAGATTAAATTGATTCTTTACTATAGTTTTAGTTATTTTCTATGGTGAGAACGTGGGGAAAAAAATTATTTTACACTGAATGTTACTGTCTTCCTACTATTTCTATCTCGGAAAATTGTGACAAATGTTTTCATGTTCTGCAGCTTTTCTTTTATATTCCAAATGAGACTGTATGGTAAACCATAGTCTACCAGTTACAGGGCATTACATTGCCATACTGTTATTTAGTTTTATTCTACAGCAGACACTGCACTCCAGTTCTGGTATTTGCTGCATAATGCTCCTTTGTGTTTTTCTCTTTGTCTTTTTATTTGTCACAAGATGAGATAAGTGGAAGCCTGAAGTGGGATCCAGATTCAAATTCAAATTCATGACTGAGCCCAAACTCCCTAATTATTGCAGTGTCTATATGCTCCTTCCTAATTTTGTTGTATGGAATGAATAAAATATTTCTCCAATCCAGAAAACCTATTTTGGCTTCATGCTTGAATTCTACTTGTTCAGACAGCATAGAGATAGTGTGTCTGAGACTCTTGTATTTGTAAAATCCAGCTAATATTCAGGCACAGGAACAAAGAAAGAGATTTGGCACAACCCAAAATCGAAAAAGTAACGACCAAGTGTCGACCCAGTTTGAATAGCTTGGAGTAAAGTGATAGATCAAAGACCACATTGTTCTTTGGAATCTGATTAAACCCTAGCTGTTCGTGAACATAAATACAAGGAGAAAGAGAATTGTAAGGTTTTTGTGAGAGATCCAAAGGTATTTCAGGCTTCAAAAATGTATTTATTTACCTAAATTTGCTCTAAGCATCTTTTTCTTTTTTTTCTTTTCTTTCTTTCTTTCTTTCTTTCTTTCTTTCTTTCTTTCTTTCTTTCCTTCTCTCTCTCTTCCTTCCTTCCTTCCTTCCTTTTCCTGATCTAAGATTTTTGATGACAGTTATTTTTGGTTGCCTTGGAAAATTCCAGGTACGTATGTACAATATAAGCATTTTTATTTTCTTAGTAATTTAGTCCCACTGACTTCTTCCCTCTTCTATTAAATTCTACAACAATGTAAAGAAATGAGGAATCTCTTTAGCAATTCCAGCAAACCAGTAAATGGGAAATTCAGAAACTCATCTCCATAAGAGAGCTCATAAATTTAAACAACATAGTCTGATAATGGTTCAATCAACTCCTTTCATCAGCCTGTAACTCATTTAGAACAAATTGTACTGTACTATTGCTCAGAGAACAGCTAGGAAGTTCACCTGTCTTTTAACAATGCACTTATGGTAGTATGGTGTCCTTCCACAGATAACTTTTTCCTTCAATTTTTTATATGGAAGATGCAAAAAAAAAAATTCTCTGTGAAAGACACAAAGGAAAGTGTGATGAATATCTCCCTACACTCAATTTAGAAAGCTCTGGCTTTTTAAAATCTTATTAAGAACCTTGCTTGAAAAGTCTCCTGTTTAATTATTCACTCATATTCCTAGACCAAATATGATTTCGCTCCACTCGAGGAAGAGTAATGGTGCTGGAAAATTGCTTTGATTCCTTTTCTCAATCAACACTACCAATGATCACTTACTAATCTGAAGCCTGGTCATGGCATTGTTATTTTCTTTTGTCTTTTTCCTTTTTTGTTTCTTTATTCTTTACATGGAACACATGATCAGATAGTATTCTAATAATCACCTGTTGCTACTGGGCTATTTTGATCTTATAATTCAACATTTTATAAGGATATTAATATCCCACCCTAATATAATGATAACAGTTTTCACTTCTGAACACATTCACTTTTTGTATCACTGAAGGAAGAATATTTAAAATAAATAAATTCATTTTCTCATCAGTAAAAGCTTATTGAGGAAGTCTCAATTTTTACAAGCTTTTACTTTCGACATTACATTTTTTGAAGTAACACACTCTTTTCTCAGTGCCAGTCTAACACACAGTTCCATTTAAACCTACACAAAACTTCACCTCTCATGAAGTTTATAATTCACAATAAAAATACACCATAATAATGGTAACAAATATTTATCAAATTAGTTATGTTAGTTTTATTATCAACTTCCCACTTTGCAGATATTTTGTAATTTATTATTTCTTTGTAGGATTTTCTCCAATACTTTTAATTCTAGTATTTCCACCCTTCCGTACACTGACTTCAAGTTTCCATTTGTTTCAACATTATTTTCTGTATTTTTAAAAGATGAAAGTATTATTATTCCTTACTTTCTTTATGAAAACTTTCTGAGGAACTACAGTATAGGCCATGTAAGATCAATTTTTTCAGTATTTTTTTTAAAGGTAATTGAGTTTCATTGTTCTGCATTTGAAATAAGAGGAAGATGAAGTCAGAAGAAACTCTGGGGAAGACTACCAGCTTAGACAGATTTAATTCTCTACTTTATTGACTGAGAAAGGACTAATGAGAAGTGTAACAGCTCTGAGAGAAATTCAGAGACACTAATTTCCTAATGCATTTATTTCAAGACAGTACATCTTCAAGTGGTTTATAATAGTTAAGTGTAAAAAGACTCCCTGAACATTTTTTGGGTTTTGTTTTCTGTTTACCAAAAGATTAAGTGAGTCTTTGCTAAACTTGAAAGCAGCAAAGCTCTTAAACATTTTAAGAATCCAAATGAAATGCTTCATTGATAATAACATAGAAAAGTAAGAATATATACATATATATATTTGTATATATATAAAACTTTAATAAGCTGAATGGCTAAGGAAAACACTTTCCCTTCTCTCACCCACCCCGATTTTTCAAATTACTTTTAATCTTTAATAATTGTACAGATCATCAAATTGATGCAAGGAATTATGGGCAGGGGTGAGGAAGGATTTTATTGAAGCCATGCACTACTTGTAGGTTCTCAGGTCCAAGGAGATGCAAATGAACACTGTGACCTTAACATTTATTTTTAATTTTTGAAAATTAATTTGTGTAATACCAAAACCAAAAAGTAACCGTGTTCTGTCCCATTGTCCATTCTTACAGTTAATCTGGAGTATTAATTTTTTCACTTGTGTTTTGCAAAATCTCCTCTTAGTTGAGAAGACCATCAATCTATTGCCATTTATTTTTGAAAATTCAAAATATTTCTTAAGTATTGCAATAAGGAACAGAAAAACCATATGAAAAATCTTCACAGTAACTGTGTGAAGAATTTCAAGCATTCTACCCATGTGAAAGTTATGAAAGAAAGCATTATTAGCTTCTGTATTGCAACATCAAGTATGTTTGTTCTGTGTTCTTCTTCTAGGTTCTTCCCCTTAGCTTCCATAAAGGGTTTGTAATTTTCACTATATTTCCACTAGCTTTAATTGATTTGTGTTTTCCATTTATATAGCTACTAAGATGACTACAGTTCTATTAATTCTTTGCATTCTTGGATAGATTTTCCTTGAACAAAGGCACAGCAAAAGAAAGATGTAGAAACAAGAGAAGTTATAAAGCAAAAATCTGTTTGCAACATAGGAACTTATGCTCTGAGAAAGCTGAGATTTGGTTTTTTAAATTGTTTTTATATTTTTAGTATTTTATTAATTTGTACTCAGAAAATATGAGCTATATAACTCATTAGCGTTTTATAGTCATAAAATCCTAATATAAGATAAAAATAAGATTCCTAATTAATTTCCTCTTTGATTGTTTTCTGCTTTACCAATGTTGGCAGTTAGCATAGCTATGTTTAAGACATTTTATATTAGACATACTGGGACTGGCCTCAAAGAAATCTTATATCCATGTCTGGCCTGTTAAAAGAAACTTTTCATGATGAATTTCCATATTTTCATATGACTTAAGCCATCAAGCATGTGTTAAATAGTATGTTCTTCCCCCAGTCTTGAACAATATTCTGCTTAACACCCTCTCTGAAGGCTGTATTCTCCCAGGCCTGCATGAATGCAAATTTGATGGACCAACTGGTTTGGATTTTTTGTATTTTACCTTGCTAGGATTTTTGTAGGATTCATGCCAGGGAAAAGAATGTGGTCATCTCAGCAGAAGAGTAGTACAAATCAAGGAATGTTCCCCTTCTTTTGTTCCTGGACAAAGTCTTCCTTTGTTGTGGGAGTCCAGAATGCGGGGAATATTTCTCTGCCTGTTTTGAAGAGTTTTACCCCCCTGGACCACACTGGTTTTGACCTTCGTCCATGGAGAAAGCTGCCAACTCTCTGGGAAGAATTAAAACACACAGCGGTGTGAATTAGATAATAGAATATTATGTAAGGTTATCACAGCGTGAATATATAAAGGTGTTGGGTTTGTTAACGTAGCAAATAGATGAAAAGCAAAAACTCCAAAATGGAGGATTGTTGTTGTTCTTAGATCTTCTTCTTCCTCTCTAACTACTCCATTTTTTGCAGTAAAAATTGTTTAAAATGATTGGATAAAGAAATCTGCAGTTCCTGTAAATGTGTTATAAACATTTGTTGAATATTGGTAGAAAAGTGAAAATATCTTTCGTTTTAAGTGCCTATTGGATGGTTTACCTTTAAGAAGGC
>VXAZ01002264.1:144902-183674 GCA_013399875.1 Gymnorhina tibicen
GGCGCCTCTGTTTTTTTTAGGGGGGGGGGGGGGGTTGTACCTGACATTCTCTCTAAAAAAAAATTGTATCCTGAGAATGAAAAGACTGCAATTATTGTGCTTGTTTAACTGGTTGTCTTTTCCTACAGGAAACCTGTGTGCTGTATGCTGCTACTTGCAATCATAAGGCCAGTCGTAGTAGGTTTTGCTCTCATTCCAAGAGGATCACCACTTTATCCCAACCTGTAAGTGAATCTTGGGAATGGGTGCTTATATTTTTCCTTTGTGTTTTGTGGTTATGAAAAGGATAAGGATATAGCCCTCAAGTTAAATTTGGCTTTTGTATTAAGATTTAAATATGATGTGATTTTCATGTGAATACTAATGGTTGACATTTTTGCCTTTGTTATCAGTTATTTCCAGCCTAATAATACTGACACACAAAATATTTTTTTGTTGCTTTTACACTGATGAATTATTTCAGACCTTTAATTTCACATATATTTTGGTGTAGGTATAAATTCCCACTTTTTTTTTCTTAGAAAAGGAGGGAATTTCCTTACTGTATTCTACCTACCATTAATGGTTCTGTTCATCAGCATTACCATTAATCACTCCTCCCCCTAATAACAGTGACAGTGATGGTATTCTCTGAAGCCAATATTTTTATTGAAAAGGAGAATGAGAAAAAATTCAGATTTTATTTATGGCACTACTTACTTTGGTGGTCGATATCATTAATGATATCTGAATGCCAAAGTAAATCAAGAAGCAGAAGTGTTTTGGCCTTCTTAGTTCTATTGATGCAGACTTATATAGCCTATTCACACTACGCCTATGAATTTCTCAGTTGAATTTTTGTGAGGAAGCTCTACCAAAAATCTTTCTCATAGCAACATCTCATAGTATTTCATACTCATCTAGGACAAAAACTTTCACAGCTGAGACACCTTCAGTGTTAGGTAAAGGATATCTGGAGCCGTGGAAAATATAGCTGATTCTTTTTTTACGCCATAAAAAGCTAAATGGTCCTTGGACTTTTTCTCTGTAGGGGAATCAGTCAAATTTGACAATAAATAACCCTAATGTACTGTACATTTAAATGTAAAAGTGTCCCTGTTGTCTGTTCTAGTTGAAATAGTATGGAAAAAGTCCCAGTATGCATATTGAGGAAATCTGCGATGAAATCTCTTCTGTAAAAATGAAAGTTTTTATCTTAAAGACCAGTATAGTATATTATAATACAGTGCTTTGACTACTGATCCTGCTGTGAATTTAAGAGTCCAAAATTTTTTCTCAGCAGAGCTGAGCCAGAAGTAAACTTCAGTCATATTTCTACCTCTTAGGACAGAGACAGAAGTTATGAGAAAAAGTTTACAATCTGAAATGACTTTTGATTAAGACCAAAGAGAAAAAGGATGTAGAAATAGGAGTGTGTCTATTTCTTGTGTACTCCATTATCAAGCATTAAACACTTTATTATAAAATAGCAATTATTGGCACATGATATGAAGTAAAATGATGAGTTTCTTGTTCACTTTTTCTTTATGTCTTTTTCTTAGATCCATAAATATATGTTGTTATTTCTGGTTGTTTATTTGATGCAAGATTCTTCAGTCCTTTTTTCTCAGTCATTAGCTTTGTTTACAATTTATACACCACTTTGAATTATTCACAGTATAAACATTTTTAACTCAGTGAACTGCAAGTCAGCTGAGAATTTAAAGCCCAAAATATTTTTGGATTCCTTCACAATAATTGGTATACATTGATTTGGTTGGATATTTTGAAATGTCTTCATTAACTTCAGCAAAACAGAATCACAGAATCACAGAACCAATTAGGTTGGAAAGGACCTCTGTGATCATTGAGTTCAACCATGAGCCATGGTACTAAGTGCCACATCTAATCTTTCCTTAAACACCTCCAGGGACAGTGACTCCACCATCTCCCTGGGCTGTATCTGAAAGGTTCCACAACAATTAACAGTGTACGATAAATGTTAAATAATGGGAAGCAATGTATCATACTTACACTGTATACACTAGTATATCTCAAACAGAACATAATTATGGTGAGAAGCTGGTGTGAAAAAGAATAACTTGGTTGCTTATCTAATTGGTTGCTTATAACTGCTAATACCTATTTCACAGTGGTTATCAGTGGGTGAATCAAGTGCTCCCCAAGACACTTTCACCTGTATTTGTGCTTTTTGTCCCTGACCACAGACCTGGCATGAATGGCATGGACACCTGATATGAAGATGACAGGACAGAACCCAACTTTATGTACAAATATTTGCTACATAAAGACATGCATTGCTTAATGTAGTCTGTTTGGTATACAATGACTAAACAGAAGAGCAAATATCGTCAGTTTTTTTTCTTTCTCTTCAACCCTTGGTCAAATCTTTGTCTTGCACTTGCCTTTCAGCTATGTTTCTAGTTTCTCAGTGTTTTGTCATAACTTTTTCCTTTGGCAACTAATTCCAGGCTAGTTTAATACACAAGTCTCTGCCTGAAAGGCTCACGTTTTCTTAGGTTGCAACAAACATAGTGGCACATTTCCCCGACAATGCTTACTCTCTATTTGCTGATGCTATGAAAAGACAACAAACCAAACTGGATTTGACATCTTTGCTGCAGCCATAAAATTTTCTTCTTGACTGTGGTGGACATGTCTGTTGCATTAATTCTTCCTGTTCACATCAGCTGTCTACGGACAGGCAGGCAGGCAGGTACCTGCTTTGTATGTCTCTGAGGGCAAAATGTCAGATGCTTGGGTGATCCACAGAGCATAGTTTTACTCCTCTTCTTCTTCAACTCACATTTTCCTTCATGTCTGCTTTCCAGTAACTAGTGCATGGGTAGAGTCAGTGACCTACATTTAGGACAGATTTGACCTAAATTAGCTCCAATCTGTCTTCCTCTGCTTAGGCCAGCCCAAACCTGTCTTCATCAGCAAATCGTTCCAGTTTCAGAGTTCCTGTTCAATATCCAGTCAATACATTTTTATATGCGTAACACAAAATACCTCTTTACCTTCTGCTCTGCATGTTGCATGATCTCCATAAAATCCTGGGCTGGATTTGCACTGGTTCTTTATTTTCAATATTGTAAATTAATATCTATTTTTTTCCTAAGAGCAACTTCTAGGCCAGTTAATTTCTGAGCTATCACGTTGTTTATGGTTGCTGTAGTGTGATACCATGGTAATTCAGTAATTACCATCACACCAGGCACTTAACACTCTCAGGGGCAGTGGAGGTGGAGAGCTTTGGACTTGACTGATGGTGTGAGAGGAAATCTACATATCAAAGTAAAAAAATTTCATATCTTTTTTTGTATAAACTGGATATATTAAGAAAAAACCCCTAACAATGCTAGGAAGAGATGTGAAACATAGGATCAGCTGAAATACAAAACACTTTTGCTGGGATATTAATTTACTGATTTTGGCTAACATGATAAACAACTGACTACTGCCATGACTATAAAATATCAGAAATAATTTAACCTAAACTGAAACTATTTTAAGATTTTTGTTTTAATTTCTGTCATTTCTACTGCTTGATGATAGGGAAAAGAGGGAAAAAACCCCCCAAGTAAATGGTTTTCTAAACGTCGCCAAATTGAACTGAAAAGCCACTACTGTATGAGAATTCTTCTCCTGGGAGAGTACTGAATAAAAATTAAAAAAAAAAAAAAAAGCATAATGTTTCCTGCAATGGTAATGCACTGCAGCTTTGACTCAATGTTTTTAGTTGCTTTTTTGTTTTTGTTTTCTTGCTTAGTCCAGTTTTAAATTTATTTTAAATTATCAGCTAAAATTACTGTTTTAAGTTGATAAAAATAGCTAAACTCAAACTTTTAATACTCTAACATTTATTGGAAACTATTAACAGATTGCGTCTTCTAAGGAATTTAAAATGCTTCTAAAACAGGCAGGTACATGGCAGGTATAAACACAATCCTAGCCAGTCCTGACTAGAATATTGCTATCCACAGGTTACAGAATACTTCAGAGGTGACAAAAACAACCATAAAAAAGAAAAATCCACTTTGAGTTGGAGATAAAATAAATTCATATAAAAGAGTATAAAATCCAGTGAACTGAACACCTTAAATGCCACTGGCACAATGCATTCAAATACTTCTTGTGGTGGACTAAAATCTGTTTTCAAAGAGCATGGTAGTTGCATGTCTCATAAAAGAAAAATATATTTCCATAAGAGATTATCTTTGAACTGACAGAAACATCCTCCAGACCTAAAATCGTAGAATAAGCTCTAGGAAATCCTAAAGAATAAAGGAAAAAAAAAAAAAAGTTAGCACTGATCTCATTCCAAGCTCTCTATGGTTCAGTTCAGGGAAAGAATTGCAGCACAGAATCTGCCATCAATGCCTTAAATGATCTGAGTGTGCCTAACTCCTAAGCAATTGCAGTTCTCTCTCTTGTAACTCCCATTTAAGCTTTCTTTTCAATAAGAAAAACCCAGAGCAATAGGAGGGAAATGGAAGAGAGAGACATGGGAGATATTCCTCAGTGGCTGCAGATATAAGCTTGTCTGGCAGGAAAAAACAAAGATAATAATGGAAATTACAATGTAGTCATCTATCCTTGCTAACCTGAAGCAGCAATGTTAGCCTATAGATCTGAAACATTAAAATTAACCTTAGAACGTGACATTTGAAAATAGATGGTTATTAAAATGTTGATTGTTTATTACATATATACCTTGTTGCTTTGTATTGAGACTAATCTGACATGTAATGTTGGCAATTTACACATTACACTTGAACTTTTTACTAAATATAACTTTTTTCAAAAATTATTTATGTGCATAAGTTCTGAAATTGTATGATCTAAACCTGTGTTAACTCTTCTAGAAATCCATTACTGATGTTTCCAAGGAAGCATACAGCATCTAGAAACAAAGGTGAAAAAAAGAGCAAATCTCTGTCTTCCCATGTGCTTCTATATACTTAGATATCTGACTCTGCATAGGCTTTCAGAGGTTAAAAATGTATTATGCAAATCCATGGACTTTACATACTTTGATAACTGTCAGTTGCGACAATGTGAATTCCGCTGCAAGCTCAGGAAATTACTGGCTATTGCTGGAGAAAAGCAACCTATACTAAGAACTTTCCTCTGTGTTCTCTGTTTATATTGTTATTTTCCTAAGCATTTTCCTCTACTGAGTGCTGTTGGAGACACCGGAGTGGGACGGATGGGGCTTGGTCTGCCCCACTTGCTGAGTCCCAGGGTCTGTACAAAGCTGTTACTCTGTTCTCAACACTCTACTAACAGCATGCCACCTTTCTGTGACTGACAACTTACCTTTGTCTTCTAAGACGGTAAAAAACCCCAGAACACACAGGAGGACATAGAGTGAAATTCTCAAATGCTATCTAATGAACTCACAGTTGTTGCAAAAGTTCTGTACTTTATAGAATATTCCTGATACTTTATGCTTCCCAAGGGAAGCAAACAGAATTAGTCTAGGCAAAGACAGTATTAATTAAATAAAGATCATTATGACCAGCAATTAGCTGGTATTATATGATTGGTTAAATTACAGAGATAATAAAATAGCATTAAGCAGTTTGTAGTGAAATATATATTCGTGATGTTATTTGTTTAGTATATAGATGAACATATCAAGACTCAGTTTCTGTCTCAGAAACTTTTCAGAATAACAAACTTCCAATGGCAAATATATTAAAAAAAAAAAAAATCCAAAAATGAGCTTTCTTGCAGTTGTGGAGTCCTGTGTTTAGAGAATTTCCATCATGTGAAGCTCACTAAAGCTGGTGTAGAATGGCTTGCTCTGAGGAAACAGGTATCCTAAATGTCAGCTGGCCACAGGGAAAAGTTGGTTGAGAAATCAGTCTTCCACTCCTGAGAAGGCTTCCCCCAAGCATCAGGGGAAAAGAATAAGTTGCTGTTCAAAAGAAAAATAAGACTTGGTAAAGAAATATATAACTTTCTTGGCTGATCTTGGCCTTAATGTGGGGGGAAAAACCCCAACAAAACAAATAAAAAACCTCAAAACAAAGCAGTTTTCCACTTAAACTGCTTTTAAAAGTTCACCTGCTGTCAAATTCAAGAACATAGGCATAAAATCACTCTAAGTTAGCCTTAACAGCAACCTTGTATCACCTCTATTATTCAGTCTGTTTATTAATTTTCCAAAAGGTTGTTTTCCTTTCATTATTACTCAGATGGCTTGAAAGGTTTAAACATTTTCAGTATCCCCTTCTCATGGTAAATGTAGAGAAGACTTACACCACCTTGAAACAAACTTGACAGCTCCTGCAGGAAGAGCTCTCTGCTGGCAGCTGCAGGACCTTCCTAGAGGCATTGGTCCTAGGCGTCACCTCTACTGTACAAAATTTGAGGGTAATTCTGTTTAGAAACACTAAAAAAGTCTTTTTTTTTTTTTTTTGTTAGGATTAGTATAATAATTATGTTTGTGCTTATGTTTCTAAACCCGTGGGCAGCAAAACTATGTCCCTAGGCATCCTAATTGGAGGTGCAGCTTGATGAGGTGCAGGAGCTCTGCATATAGGCAGTGATGAAGGTCTGGTTCTGTTTTATTACATACTTTCTTATGTGTGAAAAATGCTTTGGTGAATAAGTTCTTATAAGGCCCTGAATTTTTTTTGTGTGAAATCTGATGACAGTGGTATCTCTATTTTAAATATATATAGAGAGAGGGACACAAACCTTAGTGTATTTAATAGCTGCAAATATATATGTTTTCCATATGTGCGCTTTATTTATGGAATGTTTTATTAAATGTATTATGTTTATAAAATATTTTAGATTTTAATTTGACATGAAAATGGATGCTCTGGGTGATTGAATATTTTATCTATTCAATAAATTAATTTTCATAAGAATATGTCAATTGCATTAATTAATTCTCCAGGGCATACTTCTTCCTGACTGCACAAATTATTTGGTCAATTTTACTTCATTATTTTAGAATCATACTATTATTGCTATATATTATTACATTTTAATTGTATATTTATTTAATGAGCTAAAATAAATCCATAAAATAACATAGACATTCTGAATTCAGAAAAATCACCTATTTATTTTTCCTTTTGAATAAAAAGTCTCTTGCTGCAATCATTTTGGGTAGCTGGGCAGCTGTTACGTATTTTAGGCTCTATCACTATTTCCACAATTTATTTGCTTATGTCAAATTCCATACACAAATTTCCCTGCTTCTGTTTATGAAAAAAAATAAAATGTTTGAATGATGTCAACAGTAGCTTTCTAAAATACAGGAAAACTGGCAACAACACTGAAGAAAATAAATTGGTTTGAGTAGAAGCCCAGTTAAGCCTGAAATCCTACCTCAAAGGCAGTTGCATGGACAGTCTGTCTCAACATTGGAAGCCCTGGTAGCTACGGAATGAAGCTGAAATCTTTTTATTGCTGAAAGCAGTGATCTTACACCAGTGTATCCAAACAGTATGAGATTTTGGGTTTATGAAAAAATTTGGTTATAATTATATGTTTTGCTTTGGAGTGATTTCCTACTTAAGACTCACATATGAAGTTTCTGAAAGTAACTGAACAAGAACTAATTTTATAGTCATATGTTATTATTGTTTAACATTCTCTTACAATCATGGAATGGAAATTCAGTTCCCAGATGACTCTAAAACTTTGGAACCAGAAAACAGCAATTTGAGATCCAATGTTCTTTAGCCATGACAATAATTTTCCTCTCGAGAATAATTTCCTGTTCAGTATAAATCTTACCCATTTTTCTGGCTTGAGTAAATATTTGTGTTCATATTTTTATCCTGAAATGGGAATTTCCACAAATAATTGGCAAATCAAAGATTCTTGACAGTTCAACACAGCCTGGCTGTGTAGGCTGTGACCTTTACTAGTCATCATTTCATTAAACTGTTAAGCAAATGTAGTTGGAAAGTAAACTTAATTAACTTTTTTCAACATATTCTCTGACTACTGTATTTAATGGGTCTTATTAGAGCATCTTACTGTCTGTGCCTTACTGCTATGTAGCCCCTCTTATTCTTAATTAGTTTTTTAAACAGAACTACTATGAAAAACATGACTATTGTTATTTTTAATTTAATTTTTGTTTTGACTTTTCAAGTACATGTATGACATTTCAAATGTATGTGCAATTATGTAGTAACATGTACCACTAGTACTTTAGTAGTATATTTATTTTCAAGTGCAAACACACAACACTTAGTAGCATACTTTCTGCAGACATTTTTCTTTTAATTTCTTGGCTCTAACACTGTTCAGATTTCATTGAATTGTACTCAAGCATTCACTGAATCGGATTCATTTTTTAATGTTAGAGCTGGAGAACCAAGTATTTTGAAAAAGAAATTGTGTTATGAAAGACACTCTTTGTTTCCAAAAGGAGAGGCATTCAACATTTCTTGAAGTAGACTGAATACATATGTATATCTCACAGTTAATTTTCAAGAAATTTAGATCAGCAGTAACAGATAATTTTTAATTTAGTTTCTGTATTCTTCCACTATTCAAAGAAGAAAATAGTTTTTTGCAAATTGTAATTTTAAAAGGAATTTGAGTCACACTTGTTCCTAGGAAAGAAACTATTACTGCCACTTATTTCAGTATTTTAAAATGGAAATCACTTTTAATAATATATATGACAGGTGAGACATCAAGTATTGCACTGTATCAAATTATTCATATTCTAATTAACTTGTAACTATGAACTTTTTTTGAGTGAAATGGGACCCAGGACTTTCAGAATGAAATTTTGATTATACTCAGGATTACTAGGGAAAGCCTGGCTGTGTTGGCTGTTGCAGTGCTTTAGCTGTTCATTTTAAATATCCATAACTGCCTATTTCTGCTCAGGGTGTACTCCTTTTTCATATAGTAGATGTTGCAGAACATAAAGTTTTTATTTCTTATGCCCATCTTTGTTCAAACACATAAAAGGAATTACTTTTCTTGATTGCGTTTTAAAATGCTATTATACTAATTTTCTAAAACCAAAATCTGTTTTTCTCTGTAGGTAGCTGTGATTTTTCTGAAGCACTTCTTGTTTTTTATTTACAAGAATTGAACTTCTTTGGTTTCATCCAACCTTTCTTGGTGGTATTATTTTATAAAAACATAAGCAATAATAGATGTCTGGAGTGACTTCCAGGGCAAGTGGTCTGGGATGCTGCTGGGAGAGGGGCCAGACTTCTGTCATAAGCTGGGGATGGGGCACCTGTCACATCTCGCATGCCAGTTGCCCCCAGAACAAGTACCTGGCTTTTATATCATTTACTTTTCTGTGGTGCTATTGCAAGTGTTGTAGTATTCCTTTTCTAGTAACCCTAGCCACACCTTGCTTTCCTTATGTTCTACCAGAACCCTGAGGTGGACAATCCAGAACCTATGTAAGTCTTTATTTATGTATCCTATATACCTGTTTATATCAGTATGCATGTAAGTATCTAAAGAGGGGTTTTGCCAAGAGGAAGGATCCAGACTCTTCTCAGTGGTGCCAGCCAACAGGGCAAGAGGCAACAGAAAGAAACAGATGCACAGGAAGTTCTACAAAATTCCACCTGAACACAGGGAAGAACTTTACTGTGTGGGTGCACAACAGGTTGCCCAGAGAGGGTGTGGAATCTCCTTCACTGGAGATATTCAAGGACCATCTGGATGCAACTCTATGCCAGGTGCTCTAGGGAGACCCTGCTTGAGAAGGGAGGTTGGACCAGATGACCCACTGACATGAATTCAAGAGGACAGATCTCTAAGTATAACACTAATTTTAATAAAAATAGACAAGAACTGTCTGTGAAATTTTCTCTCCTACATACTTCAATTTTCCCCCTTTTTATTGTAGTTTTGAATTAGAAGCCACATCCTCCATTGGTTTTCCAGTGCTGGTGCATATTCATTTCTTTGTATCAGTTCCCCGCAATTGTAACTGGGACAACCCAGACTTCATGGTTTAGCAGTCCAATGGTTTGAAATTTTCCAGTCACATGAAAATTTATTGTGAAGTTTGATGTTTTCTTTAAGTTTTCAAAACATATTGTTTCCTAAATTGTGCGTGTGTGCATGTGCGTGCATATGTCCTAAACTGATAAAAAAGCAGAGACTGCTTGTCTAAACTGTGATTTTTTGCTTCTGGAAATGATTACTATAATAGCCAGTATTGGATCACTGCCCTAGGTAATACTATCAGAAAAAGGTACTTTGAGAATGAGAAAAGTAATGGCAATGTCTGCTCTGTGGACATTACTGTGAGCAAGTGCTGCCTGTGAGGTCTGAGGTGTATTTCTCTCAGATGTACCTTGCTTACAATTCATTACAAAAAAGGGACAGTTAGCATTTTGCTTATTAGCCTCAAACTGGATGCTATTAAAAAGAATTTATAGACCCTTCTAAGCATAATTAATTCAATTAAAAACATATCATAGCAGGGAAACAAATGTCTATTATATTGAGACTATAATGATCATTAGTTGAAGGAGACTATTTCTAAATAACTTCGTGATTAGAACAAGTATAAATGCATGGGGATGAGGAGAAATATGAAATAATAGGAAAGAGAACAAATTCACTTTTTCACTTATTTAATTAAAGCTTAACAAAATAATGCCAAGGCGTGTCCAGAGTTCAGAATTCTCATGGGAATCTAAACATTTTACAGAAAAAGATTTGTGGTCTCAGGCTAAATGAATGGCATAATTAGCTACAAGACAACATACTATGAAATGTCACTGCAGAAAACCAATTCTTTCAAGATTCTGAGGGTGAAGTATTTTTGAAAGAGTACATTAATATTTATTTCTTTTCCTCATATATTCTTTTGTTGATGCTGTTGTTTTGTTGTTTGCAGTTACAAAAATACGGATTTAACATGGTAGTAGTACTGCCCCTTTTTGTAAAAGAGTTTTTTTCTATCAAAAAACTCATCTTCTGCTAAGACTTAATTGGACCTAAGTGATGATTCCTCTGTGTAGTTTTGTACAGTTCTCCCAGAAACTGGGATGATCTACTCCATAAAAAGGTGAGAGACAATTTCACACGGCTTTACATGAGTTAACAAAATACTCTTCCTTACTGTTTGCACTTACATAATGAAGGGAATGCCAGCTACATTAAATATTTTTTACGTAAATTTTAAGCGAGCATTTCTGATTCACTTGGAAGGAAACACTGACCTTTTCACCACTGGGCACATCTCATAAGAGAGTTTTCTGGTTCAAGCTTTTTTCTGAAAGAAAAATCCAATATTATTATCAGTATCAGAAAAATCCAATATTACTATGTTTTTTCTGGATCTGCTGGAGCACCTTCTTGTGTTGTCTGATATAATCTTCCACTTGTACTCCTACTTGCATTTCAACACAAAATGCTTTGGTTTCATTTCTTTCTGAGTTAATAAAAGGCAGTGTAAAGGCAAACTCTTCCTACTTTGAGAATAATTTATATGAGAATAATACATCTATTGAGAAAAACTATATTTTTCATTCTTTGTCTAAATTTACATTATTAAAGGGTTTGTTATTGCCTCATTGCCAAATAATTCCCTTTAGGAAAAAAAGAAAATTTATATATAAGATTAGCTCTCTTAACATAAATAACTGTCTTTTGCAGAGCAATTTGAGACTTTTCCTATGCAGAATAAGGAGGTTCTAGGGGTCTATTTTCTGGAACAGGAAGTTTTATCCTGCAGGTTCTTTGAAAACTACCTCCTAGTCAATTGTAATCTGGTAACAGGAAAAAGAAGAAAAGGAGAAGAAAGAAGCATAAGAAATTATGCTAACTCATTTTTAGACTCATATTTAGCTATGAGTCATGGATAGTATATATCACCATAGATACATTGTGATGCTGAAATTCAGACTGTTTAATACCAAAAAGGGCATCCTTAATCCTGGGTTTTTACTTTTACCTAGCCTTCCTACTCTTTATTAATTTATTTTCTTTTCAGTATGTTCTGCCAAAATACTCTCAAGGTTTTGTTACAGATTGATTTCCCCAGCTCTTAAAAATATTTGCATTCTCATCTGCTGGAGTCCAGTAATAGAAAGAAAGAAATACTCAGTTTTAGACTCTGCTACAAAAGCACCTGCAGCTTTGAAACCACAATTGAGTATCTTTACTCCTTTGTTCAATGAGTAACATATTAATTATCAGGCTGATCTTGAATGAAATTATTAAAATTTTGTCTTTCCTTTAAAAATACAAACTAAAAAATAAAGATTTAAAAAAATCCCCAACAATGAAATTTCCAGTAGGAGAACATTTTGTAAGAAAAATCCCAAATTTTCTTGACTCTTTACCTTAGGTTGATATTAACATTGAATCCTCCTTTCTCATTTGTTGTTTTGTGCTTTTTAAGGATCTTTAATCATTTAACCTACATTATAACTTGTGTTATAAGATTTACTACATAAATATTTATGAAATATACTACAGATTACAAAAATGAACTTAGATTGGGTTGGATATTTTGTGCATGAAAGGTGCTAACCCCGTATCTGCAGATCTTTGGGCCTATTTAGTTTCTACCACTGTCCACTGAATTTTCTCAGTCCACTTTTCAAAATACACCTCACTTCCTCACTATAAAGCTACAATTTAAGAGAATCTATGCAAACCCACACAGCCTCCAAAGTCCTATCCTGGATTTCTAAAGATACCAGACTTTCTTATCTACTCTCATTTCTCTTTACTCTTTTCTCCAAAGAACTTTGGCCAGAACACCATGCTGAAGCTGGCTCTGATTTTCAGCACTTCTGTTTCTTTCTATTCATACTTACATGCTGTAAGAAGAAAAAGATCCAAAGAATGCAAAGCCTATGAATATTCCACAGTTATAAGGTTCCCAAAAAATATTAGCTCAATGCTGATACATGGCGATTTTCTGTTTTACTGATTTATTTTAATTTTAAGCATAAAATATGCTTAACACTTTGTGAATCTTAACCAACTATTCTTTTTACTTCATCTGGATTTCATTTTCACTTTCTAGTCAGTGGGACTTTCTGGCAGACACGAACAATTAAGTAAACTTTAATTAGAATGCTCTAGGTAGGAATGGGTCTTTAATGATGGCCCATGAACAGTGCCTTTAATGCTACAAAGCACCACTAAAGGTTTGATGAAGCTTTTGTGAGTTTGCAGGAAGGAGGAGGGGAAAAAAAAGGTGAATATCATATATATTTTGTATATTTTAAAAATATATCTGTTAAACATGAATAATCTTAAAATACTGAAAATATGTTTCTGCTCGACCTTGCAATTTTGTCTAATGAAGCAGCTTTTAAACTTATTTTGGGAGCAGCTTATGCTCAGAGAAAATGAGAAGCAGAAACAAGCAAAAACGTTTATTGTACTTAGTAGGTTGCTTAGAGAACCCCATCTGATAATTGAAATGTAGCTGGTTCGACCCATCTGGCAGATGGGAGGATCAGCTGGTTCTTTTGAACGATGTTCAATATGTTAGTAGGAGTATTGTTTTCCAAGTTTTCTGTTTTCTATTTCCTTTTTCCCCCCCTTCACTATCTTGTGTATTCTCTCTTTTTTATCTTAATATTTATTTTAATCTTTACTCTCAGCACAGCCAAGTGAAACATTATTTAGTATTAGTCTTTGTAAGCCTAAACAGCAAAAAAACAAAATTTTTTTTGATGTATTATTTATATTTCATCAAAAAATGTGAGGTTGAGATACATTAGTTACTGAACAGTATTAATCTGTGACAGACTGTCCTCTTCAATAATACTCAAGCAACTAGTTAAAACTAAAAGATGGTACACAAAGAGCAGTGCAGAGTTCTACTCTCCTAGTCTCCCATCTAAATGTCAATAGACATAATTAACATGCTCTGAACAAGTGCCAGTTGGCTGGATTTTGCAAACAGGTTTTAAAATATTGAAAGTATAAAGCCTAAGGCACTAAGGCATCAGCAGCAAATTTTTAAAGAATCACATAGAGTAAGTTCCTTTTTTTTTTTTAAGTTGGTTAGTTTGAGCATATATTTAGTATTTTAAGAATAGAAACACATTTCCCTAATGAATAGATTGACCTAGGGTTTTTTCCCCCTTAAAATCGTCAGCCTTCATTTCAACAGTAAATGTCAATGAATCATCTCTTGAGAACTATTGCTCTTCCATGTGACCTAGTGCTTTTCTGTCTGGTTTTATTTTCTTTTTTTTGTTTGCTTTAGATTTTGCTCTTTTAGTTGCTTGCATCAGTTTGTGTGAGTGGAAAAAGTAAATACAATAATGCCCAGAGGAAAATTATCCATTAAATAAGAAAGAGGCATATGTGACTTCCTTGAAAGAAATTAAACATACTTGGAAAGAATTTTCAGAACTTCCTATGAAAGAGGTTCCTCAGGTTGCAAGAAGAGAAAAAGCTACTGTAGTGTTAGAAAATATGAGCGTTCACATATCATATTGAGAGTGTTGCCCTAAACCCAATAGTAGAATAGAGAGAATACAAAAGAATAGATGGAAGAAAAACCTTATTTTCATGAGTTTTACCCTGCAGGAAAGAAGATAGAATACATATGAAAAAAAAAAAAAAGCCATTAGATGTGATCATCTTCCGCACTTAACTTTTCTCTTTTAGATTTTAATACACAATTCAAGTTTAAGAAGAGAAAATAACAAAGAGAAAATGCCAAATGGGATATTACAGATGATTTCTTACAGAAACATTATTAATACAGCAAATACATTACAGCCGTATGTATATATTTGCTGACAGATAAAATTGTTGACTGCCCTAGCAAGCAAGCTAAGGTCTGAATACACCAAGGAAGTGATCCACACACTGAATAGGTATTCTCCTTTTCCTGAAGAAAAGGAAGAAATGAATGATGAATCTCATCTAAGCATAACCGACCAAAATTTCTGAAAAAAATTAATTTCTGGACCACAGAATGAGGCACCCAGACTTTAAACACAAATATCTCCTGATTAAATGTGATAACTCACTCACAGCTTTTCTTCTGCCCATATGCAATCGAGCACGGATATAACATATTTTGCTTTATTTCTAATATGCCATTTCTACTGTCTTTCACGTCTGGCAGAAAAAAAAAGAGGCAAAAATGCTCACAATTATATGAAATCACAATGTTGAAGAAATAAAATGAAGGCTGACTGAAATACTTACTTTTATTACCTCATAATTAATTTTCATCTGAATCCTCAACTCCCACCCTCTAAAAAAACCAAAAAAATACCCAACATAACTTTATTAGTATTATTTAATTTAATTAAATAATTAGAGAAAATAATTTTGTAGGATATGATCCCATAAAGGGATCAAGCCAATTCTGCTAGGAATAGGAACACGTGTAGGAATAGCAAGCTACATTAGTACTGCTGAACTATCACCCCAGAGGGAGATCCCTGGTCTTCAACACCCAGTGGTACACAGCAAATCCTGTTCTCATTCCTCAGCCGACAGCTGTATCTGCCTGAGGGGAGACGGCTATGTTCTCATTGCATAGCTTGTGGTCTGGACTTACACGTGGTGCTCTTGCTTCACTAAGAGATGTTTTAACTTGCTTTTGCTTTTGTGGTTTGGGTTTTTTTTCTTCATTTGGTTTTGGTTTCAGTTTTTTTGTCCAGTACACAATGTCTGAAACAGTGCATGGCCCTAGCAAGGGTAAAATTTTAAACCCTTGAAGCTTAGAAGCTTTAATTATCTTTCCTGACATAAGGCATGAAGGTGCATGGCATTAAAGGCACAACATATGCTAAAATTCTGAAGAATGGTTGTCTTCCTATGCAGGCTGCCATACATCGTGGGATTGTGTTCAAAATATCTGTTGGGATGTCTCCATAAACAGAACTCTTCCCAGAACTACTCCTACATGAAGAGGAACTCCAAAAAAATAGAACCTATGCACAGACTTAGCCACCTGAGATGTAAATGGCCTGGGAATCTGTAAATGAAATTGGAAGCTAATTTATTTTTTAATTTTAGAAGTACACATGGACAAGTAGCTTAGCTACTACAGCTTTATAAGAGTTAATATGATTCCAGTAATCAGCAGTTCTTCAAGGTCTAGAGCCTGCTGAAACTATTCTGAAACTGATAAAGATGAAAGGTTCTCTAGAGTTGCCCAACAGCTAATTTACTGATATATTACTAAAAACAGAGATGACTAAAATAAGGCATATTAAATCAATGTGTATTTCCTACACAGATACTATAGAGAAAGGTTTAAATGGAAAGATAAGAAAAAAATGGAACTAGTCAATTATTTTTTCGCTTCTAATTAGTGTGATCATTATTCTGTATTGGGTAGGAGAAGAAAAGCTTTAAATGAAATTTCTACAGATATATAGGAAAATGTAATGGAAATTAGATTAAAATATTAACACCTTCTAAAGTTGAAAATAAACTTAGGCATTGCTCTGTGTGAAGATAAAAGAACTCAGATCTCAAAGATCATAAGCTGGGACTGAAGGTCCCATTTCCCTTGACTCTGGATTTTCATTATTTTAATCCTCGTTTAACATTCTCCTAACCCTGACTCTTTTGGAAAACAAAGTTTATACTTTTGCATGAAGATTTCTGAAGTAACAAAAATCCTGAATAATTAGAATTGTCTCATTCTTGAAAGTGATGAGTAACTCAATATCTAATCCCATATGTGAGTGCTCCCATGATCTAGAAATTTTGCCTTATGTATTACCTGATCTATTATATGCACACAGAGGATTGAGGAGACAATATGTTTTCACAATTTAACACATGTGGTATTTTAAGGGGCTTTGAAAAATTTGCAGATGTCTGGGAAATTTCAAGCATTTAGACTTCTAAAACATGAAATAGCATTGTACCAATAACAATCAGTGTGTCCAAATGTACAGAAATTAATGCACACCGGCACTGGAGAACCAGTGGAGAATGTGACTTCTAATTCAAAACTACAATAAAAAGTTATTAAAAAAAATGGAGGGAAAGAAGGGAAAATTGGTGTTTCTTTTTATAAAAGCTGCATGGTCATTTTCCACAGGTCAGCACAGTAAGACTGTGATAATGGGATTTGGGTTGCCACTGTTGTGTGTTTTTTAGGAATATATATCAACTCACAGTCAAGTTGATTGATGGAAATCACTTTCTGTAACCACTCAGCAGGGATTTGGGCAGGATATCCTGGCTTGAATGGGGATAGTCACCCTCTTGCGCTTGATATGGGGCCTTTAAAGTAAGCATTTTCCTGATGTAGTATTCTCATGTTTCAGGATAAGAAAGTGTTTCCTTGGCCAGATGTCAAACTAGACTCTCAGGAATTTAAAGTTCAGTGCTTTAAAAAAGCTCTGCTTTTCTTCGAGATGTTGAAGATTATATGCTCTTACTAATACCTTCCAGTAACTAGAATAGGATGAAGCCATGATCTATTTTGCTGATAAGGAAGAAACAGCCTTGTAATGTGCATTTCCCTTCAATACAGAAATTCATGTATTCAGTGTGTGTATTCATGTAAGAGGTCCTGAAACCCTCAGACAGTCATTTTCTTCTTCTCCACTGCCTATCATCTAGAAGCTTTCACTCATTTTGTGGGCAGGAGCATAGCTATGGGTGGTGAGTTGGAATTGAAAGATAAAGAAGGAGCTTTAGTTAATTGCACTAATACTGGGCATTGGAAGGAGACAGAAAATCAAGAGCAGCTGTTGCAAGATTCTGGTTTGTATCTGTAAAAAGTGTGAAATATTGGTACCTGAGAATCCTCTCTATTAACAGTCATCTGAGTAGGAGGTAAAACAGGTTCCTCTATTCAAGTATAAATTTCTCAACTATTAAACTAGGTATTCTTTTATCTCTTCTTTCTTAAAATTGCACCATGAACCTTGAACAGAAAGGTTTGAGAGCCCCATTCTTTACTGATTAGATACTCTCCCTAGAGGGTACAACTACAGATCCATATCTGTTTAGACAAAGGAAAGAACTACAGTCAGTGTTTACAACATTCTGAATGAGTGCTTTTATCCTCTAGAGACATCTCACCATGATATTTTGAAAGAAAGCTGGACTCTCTACTTCTTGCTAAAGGAAGTCAAGATTCCAGAATCCAAAAGAGGTTTCTAAATCCTCAGCGACACACCACATCCTCAAACACATCACAAAGTGAGGCACTTCTATCATCAAGAAAAGAATTCATTTAAGCCAAATCCTTCTCCACAGAGGTTGAGCACAGCAGGCTATGTGTTGTGATGTATTTTAATATCTGCAGTTGTTTCTCAGGCAGGAACAGCTATCACAGGTTGTAATGGGAATAATAATTAAGAAATAATTAAAACAAGCAAGCAAACAAAAGCAAACCTGCAACAACAGCAACAACAAAGCTCTTTGACAGAGATTGAAGAGGAGAAAAGTCATACTAATATTATGTCTCCCTAGATATTATGAGTAATATCTAGGGAGTCAAATTTCTGCTTTGGGAATATGGATTTCATAACTGCAGCCAGTTAGAATTGTCAGGATTTTTCTTGTTAAGGTGAATTAAATCTAGTTTATAGATTAAATCACAAGTTTAACATAGATTTTGCTTCTGTGTACTTACTATATTTAAAATGGCTGAATGGGTTTTGAGTTACTTAGACCTTACAATATGTTGGTAAGTTCTTTCAGAAACTTTGGATACCAGTTTCTAGAAAGCATTTGAAAACCTCCAGTAAATGGGATAAATAAAGGAAGTCAGGAGGCTTTAATGTGTACCTAAAATTAAGATTCTAAATCTGTACTAGGCTGCCCTGTACCAGGGCAGCTAAACAGCTTGATTTTTAAAGTACTGGAACCCCAGAATTCTTTTGGATATAAACAGAGTGATCGTATGTTTTCTTCTGGGCAAAAGTAAAATTCTGCAAATAATTGCACGATGCCTTTGCTGTAAACAGTACTATACTGCCTGTTGAGAAGCATATGTTCAACACAGCGCAGAGTTCTATTAATGCAGAACCAATGTCAAAGATTTGGCTGCTTCCCAGAATTAACTGACAGCATTGTCTGAGCATTTCATAGAGTCTCTCCACACTCTAAGGAATTTGTGATTTGAAGTGATTTAAGAGAAGGAGCTACTACAAATCTCAATATCCATGTTCCCAACAATAAGGTGAAAACAAGTGATTAAATACATCTGGTAAAATACCTTTTTTTTTTAATGAAGTGGCACAGAAAGATATTAAATGTTGACGTTTAAGTTAACTTGCAAGCTCAGATTTTTTGGCATCAGCCACTGTCAGCTGAAATGGCTTCTATTGCTGTAGCTGTCTGCACCTAGATATTTCTTTCCATTATGCAGGTATCATCTTTTCAATTTATTTTGTTTAATTGTATCTTGCAGAACATGGCAGTCACAGTTTTTCCTATTTTAAATATTTTTGGAAATGCAAAAATATTAGATAAACATATAGAAGCCAAATTTTATTTTTCTGGACATTTTTCATATTTTTTTCCCTTTATACGCTACAGTTTCAGAGTCAGACCTCTTCTTTCCCAGACAAGCAGTTGATGTCTTTCATGAAGGCAAACTACATGTCTTCAGCTCTCTAATGAGGGACTTTGGCTATTGTCACAATTTAGAAATATTCACTGATAGCAAACTGTAGGCTAAAGGACAGCATAAACCTTTTGCATTCCCTTGCTGTCGATCATTTGGAACTCTTATATTGTAAGACTTTTAATCTTACTGTTTTATTTACCCTGATGTATTAAAAAACTAGCAAAAATGGGATCTAAATGCCTTTTTTAATGCCAGTTTTTCTACCAGGAAACAAATGATTTTTCATTGCTATCTCTAAAATAATGACCTAGTGAAAACCTTTGACCAGACAGTTCTTTAAGAGCAAACAAGATATTCTGTTGTGATAGTGCTCAGATCTTCACTGAAGCTACAAAAAACTCCTTTGGTTAGGAAGAAATACTTTCGGTTATAAAAATACTATCTAAAGACTTCTTGTGAGAAATTCAGTGTATTAGATTTGATACAATAAGGAGTTTCCCTACGTCATGGTATAACTCCAACTGGCAATTAAGTACCATACAGACATGCACTCATTCACTGGTGGAATGGGGAGCAGAATCTGAGAAAGGTAAAATCCAAGGCTTGAGATAAGAACATTTTAATAATTGAAATAATGTAAGATATAATATTAATACTACTCCTACGACTAGAAATAGTTGTAATTAAAACTGATATAACAAAAAGAGGGAGAGAAATAGAACTCAAGTTTAAAAAAAACAAAACCAAAACCAAGTCATGCACAATACCATTGCTTACCACCCACTAACTGATGCCCAGCCTGTCCCTGAGCAGCAATCAGTGGCTCTTGGCCATCTGCCCCATTTTATACACTGAGCATGACATTCAGTTGTGGAATATCCCTTTGGCCAACTTGGATCAGCTGTCCTGACCACGCTCCCTTTCAGCTTCTTGTGCACTTCTTCACTGACAGCATGTGGCACTGAAAAATCCTTGATTTAGTGTGAGCACTACTTAGTAACAACCACAACAGTGTGTTATCAACATCATTTTCATACTGGATCCAAAACACAGCACCAGTTGCTAAGAAGAAAATTAACTCTATTTCAGCCAAAACCAAATGGGATATTTTTTTCACTTAAAGATGATCTGCTTGGCTTTTTGTTGTGATGTGAATGGTTGAAATGTATCATAGCGTTTCTCTAACATGCAATTATCTCAAACATTCTGTCTGGTATGAAAATAATAAAGAAGGATACTCACTTTAAACAGGACTATCTTGCCAACCAATATAGCTGAGCAGCATGTCATCCTAGGAAGAGCCAGGAGGTATGGAACAATGCTGTGAAAGAATCAGCTCAATGCCAATGGCTTAAACAGAATCCTTTCCTCTTGTGACAGTATCTGGATGTCAACCAATGTAGTCAGTCATGAATCTTATATGATAAAAGCCTGTGCTATAAGCCTAAGGCATTATCCTTATAGGATATGATGGAGATTTTTCTGATCATACTTTTCTTTCTTAGGAACTAATAAATTGAACTATATTTATACCAGAGGATATTATTTACATCAGAACTGGCTCCCAGCTTCAGGAACAGCCAGGTGTTTTGTAAGTGCCACAACTCCCTTAGGTTCTGCCTTCCAGGAGGCAGAAGCAGCAGCGGGCTGCTCTGAGTGACTCAGACGGATTTTGTTATATATTTTTTGTTATTTTGTTTGAATTCCTTCTTTTTTTTCTAATCTGTGATGGAAGCAGTAGTAACCTCTCTCTCTCTGGGGAGGCTTATTAGCAGATGTAGAACAGGCCATTTGACTCTTTGCACAGCACTTCTTCCTTAACAGAGATTTTCCCTTCTGTGGGGAAAAGACAGATGTGGAAGATTCCTATGGGTTTATGTCAGCTCACGATGCAACACTTGGATCGCTATAACTCAGGCTGCAAGGGAAACACTTGAAATTCAGAAATACTGGATGTCACATTCTTTACACTGGCTGAATAAGCCTCTTTGGGTGCAAGCCCAATAGGAACTTTCTATTGACATCATTTTGTAGGATTTTTTATTGGAACCCATGAATTACTAGAGTACCTAAGATAGACTGCAAATACAGACTGAATGTAGACTGCAGAAGCAAACACTAAACTGCATTTCCTGTCTCTCTACTTAACTACAAATCCAAAGTAACATTCTTTCAACCTACTTTTTGTGGGTTTCTGGTTTTTTGTGGCTTTTTTTTTTTTTTTTTCTAATCTAGTGCAGATATATGTTTTAGAAAAGCAGGACATAACACCTAAGACACAATGCAGTGGGATGAAAAATGCCAATTTCCATTGTTTTGATTTCAAAAATTTATTTGTCCATAATTTGAAAAGTTATCAGTGCTGACTGTTGTTTCTGTTCATTTTATTTTTACAAAGAGCTTTGGGGAAATAATTAAAATGTAATGTGGCCTGTTAAGTAACAAGGATATATTGAACTATATGTGTACATTAAAATATCATAAGACCCTGAATATAATTCCTTATAAAATCTGGATTCAGCATACAACCGGACATCTACAGATACAAAATAAAAACTAAACAGAAAGCACTGAGGAACTGGAAGGAAATGTGTCTGGTCTTCAACCAAGAAACTAATCATAGTTGAATATACAACTTCTGCAAATAAATTCTAAAAACTTGAGCAAGTCTGAGAAAATTAATACAGTAAGATTTGACTTTTATAAGACTCATCATTGGGCCCAACATGTAAAATATTCTAACAATAGCAATTTTATGACTGAAACAGTAAATAGATATTTAATTTTCACCTATTATGGGATTCAGGAAATTAAAAAAAAAACAAACAAAACAAACAGAGAAAAACAGATGAGATTCTGTTCGTGTAGTTCCACTAGTGTATGTACCGACCACTGACAAAGGGCAGCAAGGAAATCATAATGATATGTTTGTACTGAAGGCTTCCTCTGTTTGGATCTGGATGGCATCAAAGTAAAATATCTGACAGCTTCCCTTGGCTTGTCAGACCATAATAGCAGCTTACAGAAACAAAGCCTTGCCTGCAAAGACACTTGGAATCACAGCAGAGAAAGCTTCTGTGTAAAACAGAGATGAAGAAAACCTAGCAAAAGTGGGAGACTCCACAATATTTTAATGAAGTGTTTGAATTTCAAGCATCATTACTAGTATATCTGAAGTCAAAATAGTTCAGCCTCTGAGGAGATCTGAGCTCTGTCAACTCATTTTTAAAAACATTTTCTGATTGATGTGAAGGAAGCTTCTTTTGTATTCATGGAAAGCCTTTTAAGAAACATAAAAGAAAACAAATAAAGAGAATAAGCACACATTCAAGCTCTGTCATAGGCCCTAACACTGACTACAGTCAAGGGACATTGCCCACTTTCCACTGTTGTCCACGTATTATTCTTTTTGCTCAGATAATCTCCTCTGATCAATTATTAAAACCTTAGTCAATTATTAAACAATAGTTAATCAAATATTAAGTACCTGGACATTTTTGAGCCCATTGTTATCAGCTGAATCTACATATAAATCTAAATATCATCGATTCTTCTTCCCTAACAGGAATGGCTCCTGCCAAGTCTGCACTGGGGAACAGTGGGGAACTACCTGGTGCAAAGATTCCCAAATCATGACCACCACAGGGTCAGTGAAGACAGACAGCTCAGCTGTGAAAGTTGAAAAAGCCTTGTTTTCATGGCCCTATGCCGAAGCAAATAAATGCTGCCTTACAAATCCCATCATCTTGCTACTTCTCCAAGCTTCCACTTTTGCAGCTACCACAGGAAAGCTCGAAATCCCTGTTGTCATGATGAAGACATAGCCTCAAAAACATGGCAGAAGGGGGAAAGACAGGTCCTGAGCCACATACAACTATACATACAATTGCATAAATTTACCTCCAACTTTAAGAAAAGCATCAAAGCACTATGAAATGGTGTTCTTAAGATGAAATGCCATATTGAGTTTTATATCTGCAAATAAATTTAGGTTTTGTACTAGCAGCATGATAAAAAACCCCAAAATATACTATTGCTTTCATTTATCAAGGAAACATCAAGTCTCTTGACCCTACCCACCATCAAGCAGGATCCAAAACCTAAATAATTTCAACAAAATTTTGTGATGACTATAGGAACTGAAATTTTGGAAAAAGGAATCATAAATAAAGCTTTTTACTTAAGAAAGCTGAAATTACAAACTGACAAGATCACTTTGTGCAAGGAATAGTCTCTTTGACAAATGTTTATCAGATTGGTAATTTTGTGACAGTGAATGCTCCTTTGCCTTCCTTTCCATTTGATATAACTTCCTGTCAGTGGACTTTGTGACCCCAGAGCTCTCAGTAAAGGCTGCAGCTTCATATTCACGCATTCAATCAAGAAAACTGTAATTGATTTTCACATTACAGGATGTGTTTGCATGATAGCCAACTCGAAAAAAAGATAATTTGGAGAGATATGTTGATGGATTTTTGCTTGTTTGTTTTCACAGGTAACTTAATTTTGTTAACCAGTTTATGAATTTAGCTTTTTGAATTATTTCTACACATAAAAAAGGACAAGATGGTTTACTGCAAAAAATACAGGAGTAAATTTTGACCTTTTTTTCCCACTTTTTCTCAGAGTGAGCAGGAAGAAAAAGTTGTGCAGCCTTCTTCATGTGACAACAAAGATGAGTTTAAAAATATATCTATGTAATTGCTTTCCTACCATTTTAAATATTTGCTGTCAGAAGAAGTACTATTGATAAAGAGACAGTATATATTTTTCTTCGGATAAACATTCCATAATAAAAACACAACAAGGTGGAGGTTGCCGTTATTACAATTCATTTTTATACAAGCGACCTATCAGTAATGACCTTAATTCTGGATCATTTATTAGAAAATAAACAAATTGAGGAAATAAATGACTTGTGGAAAAGACTTGGGCTATGAACTCTCCCAGATGGTCATTAATCCCCCAGAAATGCTACAGACCCTGATCATTAAGACTTAATTAATGTATTAATATAGTGTCTAAATGCTGAACTGTGTTTTCTTTTTGTTTAATTAACCTTTTGGAAATATTTTACTAATGAAGGAGGGCAATATAGGTTTGCCAGGGAGATGCCACTTTATTTCTTTTTTTTATTCACAGCAAACACAAATAAATTATGGAAAGCTCTTCATGTGTTTGTACACTTCACACTTCTGAGTGTTGTTGACTATTGGAAATGAAGGACAAGGGCATGATTAGAAAGACTCATTATGCACTGGTTCAATACTTTGGTGCTATTCTTCATTAATGTGCTTAGCACTCAGAGCAGACTATGAATTCTCAGCAGGGCAGGCAAGATTGAATTTTGCTGTTCTGCCACAAGGAAGCTAAAGGGCAGAGGAAAAGGGCAAAGCTAAGATGATTGATCTGGGAAAAGATCCTTGGAGACCCAGGCTTCCTCTTCCTGTATCTACTTCAGAATGGATTTCTAGGGATGCTGGCATGGATATTGCCAATAATTTTCATATGTATGAGTGGGGAATACTCCTACTGGTTTGGTTGCCTGACTACATACAGTGGGTGCTCCTGACATGCCAGGACATTTATTTCCTCACTGGCAACAGCAGGAGCAAGGCTGGTTTTCCAGAGTTCTTAAGGAAACTGAGATATACAGTCAACAAGAACTGTCATAAACATTAATTTCCTATCAGCATTGCTAGTTGTCACAGTGTAAATTTGTTTGGAACACAAACCTGATCTTGCAATTTCTAAAGCTGATTAAGGGTTGTAGATATTCATCTTCAGTTAGGGAGTTCCTGATTCCTCTATTAGGAAGATTTTGAATATTTTATGTTTATATCTGACTCATAACCAATTAATTTGTATTACACAATGGATGGCCAGACACTTTGTATCTAGATGCCTACTAATATTTATTATTCCTAAGGAATATGTTAGTATTTTAAAAGTGGGGGGTGTTTTTTTCTATATATGTCTCGGTATTCTCACAGCTTTTAGAAGAATAACTAGATTGCATTTTGAGCATCCATCTGCCTCTCACAGTATAAATATGCATATTTAAATATAAATATGATGCACTATTTTGACATAGACTATTCCAATTTTATCAGCTATTACGTACTAAGTAAAAGATTCCTCTTTCTTGTTTAAAAATCAATCAATGAAGCAATCAGTCAACCACAGTTTGAGACATAAATTCTCAGCTATGAATTATTTCTGTTATATCAAGAAAAGGTTTTCCAAGCAGTTCCCAAATTATTAGAAAAGAAGCTTTTGCTATAAAAAGCATTGATAAACAGTTTAATTTATGCTTATCATCTTCCTTTCATTTAGGACTATAAATTCAATCAAAAATTCTGAAAATGTTGGTTTGTCAGATATGTATTTACCTTGGAACACGGGAAAAAATATTCAGCCAGGTTAATGGAAGAGAAGGAAGAAAATTTAATGTTTACTTTTGCCTTTATCTGATTTATCACACAATTTTCTGCCTTATTCTCCCTGTTTACTAAATAATTTATTAAATACATTCCTTTTATTTACACCTATAGGAGCAAAAATTAGATAGAAACTTGATAATGCATAACAAGTACACTAGAACATATGTTATTGTCACTAACACCTATAACCTTCACAACAGTCTGAAATAAATTACTCATTCTAACATTAGACGTTGTGAGGTAGAACGCAATCACCTTACAATGAGCAAAAGTTGGTCTATAACTGGTTGGGAAAACTTTGTTTTCTTTTTTTTTTCTTTGTTTTGGTTTGGTTTTGGGTTTTTTTGGTTGGATTTTTCTTTTTTGGTGTTTTTTTTCTCTTGTGAAAGAAAATGAAAGTGTCTTGCAATGACTTTCCTGTAAATTTGCATTTTGTCTGTACACAACTGACAAGTTTTTATTATCTTGCACCCACATTTTAAAAAGCAAAAAAAGCCAAGCAAAAAATCAATCACATCCCGGCTTTATCTCTATAGCTATTGAAGCTGGAGGACCCTGAAGTAATATGCAACTTAATCTGTAGAAAAAGAATAGTGGAGAAAAGTCCAAATTAATTAATTACACTGAAAAACAGTTACATCTCCATTGTATTTAACTGTTGCGAGGTTACAATTTCCATAAAACTCTAGCTGCGCTTTTTCATAATCACTGAACTTAAACCTCAGCACTGAAAGGTGTCTATGGGAGGTGTTTGCCTCAGGCTGAGTATTTTGTGTGAATTTTAAGCTAAAATAGCATATCTTCTTTTTAAAAAAAATGACAGTAGATGCTAAAAAGTCCATTACAAAACTCTAGCATTTCCTTTCTTTCCAGCAAAGAAAAGGAATTCACCAGGGCTGAGATGGTGCTCCCTGTCTTGTATGAAGGTTGTGTCATTTCACATGGGAACTAAAATGTTGGACTAAGCTTACAGGGGTCAGGGGAAACACAAGAGCAAAAGAAATATTGTCAAAAAATGGATTTTTCATATATTAAGTTGAAACTGCATAGCACTTAGCTTCTGTACTAAGAGGAGGGAAGGCAGAAGTTTGTCTGGAATGCCAAATAAAAATCAAGACTACAAACAGAGAGCTTCTGTCTTCTGCTTAACCCGCACTTCCCCCTGCCAATGTCCTGCTGCGGAGGAGGAAGTGGAATGGAAATAAGTGAATAGCCTGGAGGGAAAGAAGGAAAGTGGGAGAGTGCAAGGTCAAGAAACATAAAGCAGATGTTATGATGTTGGAAAATAGGACTCTTGAGGAATAGAAGACAAAAGGGTCAGGTAAGAGCTATGAAATTGGAATAAAAACTACTTTATCTCCACACCATGCCACATCATGTTTTTTCTCTCTAGTGCTGGGGGTAGAGGAGGAAGGAAAGAACAAACCCATTCCATGCAAGAGGAAACCTTAAAATATATTAATTGTAAAACGGATAATTTTCTCAGCATCTCATACCTTTTTCCTTATGCTTATTAATGCTATCATTTTGCTCTTCTGCTTATTGTTGTCTGAATTCAGAGCTTAACCTTTAGACTGACAGCTCTGAGGTACACTCTCTCCAGAGTCCAGCATTATGGAGAACATTTCATACATCTATTACCAAATGTATAAACAAGACGGGGAAATTTCTAAGGAAACAATACAGTAATGAGTTTGACAAAGAAACCACATGGCAGGAGTATGAGAATCTGTGTGTAGTAGTTTATATTTTGGTGAGATAATTTAAATACATATATATATAGTGACCACTCTTTTACTGTTGATTTTGTTTTCTTCAAAGTGAGTGTTATAGTCTCTTCATTTTGATGTATGACCATATCTTATCTGGGATACTTCAAAAGCCATTTTGGAACAGCAAGGCACATTTGGTTCTAAAGTAAAATGTAGGGGGAAAAATTTGACGTACATATTCAGACATATCTTTCCACAAAGCAATTGTGTGCAAAAATAATTATAAAATTGCTGCAAAGTTCTTCAATATTTGCTTGTGGATTTGCTGTGAAGGCTAGAGAAAAGCTATCTCTCAGCAATATCCATCTTCAGGAAGAATGGAACTTGTCTTTGTGCCCTTATCTCCACCCATTACAAACCCTCTGGAAATTCACTCATTATTTCAATAACAGACTGAATTTGATTCGTTTCTTTGTTGAATTAGAATGCTTCAAAGTCCACTAAAAAACTGCAGTGTAGTTAATAAATGCTTACTAAGACAAAACGCCAGTGATACCAAGGCCTCCACATAAGTGGGGATAAGTGGAAACAAGCTCTGCTTCAGGAAAGCCTTTGCAATTCACGTTTAGAACATTATAGCAAACTCTGCTTCTGCCCTTTGGTTGGAATTTCAGAATAATAAATATATAAGTGCTCTTCAGAGAGCTGATTCGACAAGCCAGTGTAATTAACAGTATTTTGTTGAGTATTTGAGGTTCAGATGCTTCCTCTTTAAGAAGAATATTCTACTTTAATTTTCTTTCACTCAGTGGTACTCAACTTGAAAAGCAGAGAAACCTGCCTATGAAGAAGGCTGGGGGTTTGGTTTTTGGTTTGGTGGTTTGGGTTTGTTTTTTTTTTTCTCACATATCTTGAGAGAACTAGGATTTATCCTTGCTCTTCAATTTCAGTCAAAAAAAATCCATAGCTAATGGAGATTTGCTACCTACACTCCTGTGAACAAAAGTGTCCTATATTGAAGCAAACAAATGATAAATTTAACTGCATACAGCTTTGTTTCTATATGTTATAACCGATTTTTGCTGTAGACTCTTCTACAATTCAGCATTTTTTATTAATTAAAGAACTCTTTCCAACACTTTTACCTCCTCTGTTTCCTGCCTCTTTCTCATACGGGTTTATAGAGCTGTCACTGAAGGGTACTTAGCAAATCTCACAATCCCAAATAAGCTGTGCTTGAAAATAATGATGATGATGGTCATACATCACATCATCACAATTTTATTTCTTTTTACTGCAGTCTCATGTTATTGTTAGGATGAAAAGAAACTACTTTTATAGCAGGATATTTCTTTTAATATTCCATTTTAAAAATAAATTTGCTGCAGCATGTCAAGAAAACCTTTTAAAATATTGCAGAGTGTATGACTGATGTACTGCATTACTTCACCAAATCTCTGATGCTACAGAAATCCCACTGCTACAGACTAGCTTCTATCTTTACACATATTTTGTATTTTTTACATATATTTTCTAAAAGGATGTTGTACATCTCAAAGAGTAATATCACAGATTTGAAATAGACATTGATTTGCTTCACTGTTAATGACCAAGGGGTTAATTTAATGTCCGAGAAGTAAACAATAGATTCTTCTTGATTTCAGATAGTGTTCCCAGATTTTCAGACCAGGAACCAGACATTGGATTCATCTCCATCTAAACCCACATATCTAAACCAGTAGCCTGTATCTCAACTTCTTACCTAGGCTTCTTCTACAGCTTGGAGAGAAAGAGGTGTTTATTGTATACTCTAAGATAAGGTGTTTAACATACTCTAAAATAGATGACTTAGGAAACATACCTCTCAGCACCCTTTTCTATTTGCTTTTTATTTTTTCTTTTTCAGAGCAGGTCTTCAGACACAGAAAGAACTTTTAACACATCAAGGTTTCAGGAAAGTTTTCCAGTTTAAAAGAAAAGCTGAATTTGCTTTGAAATATTAAAGTTATTTAATATTTGACATAATTAAATATGTAACTTTGATAATTTTTTTTCCTGACTGTGGTTCTATGCTTTATATTTTGAAAGCAAGTATTTTGATTTTTTATAGTTTTAGTAATACGTGTTCTGATTATGGAAATAAAACATATTTTTATTTAATTGGTCCTCTTTGATGTTCCCAGGCAACCTAATGTGTTGAAGCCTTAAAAAAAGGTTTATTCTGTGGTAGAACAAAGATAGAAAAACTGCTTGAACAGGTTTGTGCTATTTTCTACTATATTCAAAGCACTCACGCTATTTTAGCAGCAGACTGAAATTTCTTATTTTCTTACTCATTAGGTTGCTAAGGAATCAGAGGTTAAGAGAAGGTTGGGCACCTTGCTCCTGACAAGTGAACTGCCAAGGGGATGAGGAATATGAGTGCTAAGATGACTAGAAATTTGCTCAGTTATTGTCACAGTCTCAAAAGATTTTTTTGTGTTGCCTCAAATGTTTTGATCCCACCAATCAGTGATACCAATAAATCATTTACTTCTATGGAGAAGTGTCAGGAAAATTCTGAACAATTCTCAGTAACTTCTTTGCAACTCTAGGCAGCAGCACTGCATATCTGTCACAAGCCTAATGAGCTCTGGGCTGTAATAGCTGGAACTTGGATAGGTTTCTGGGCATATTGCAAAACAATGTGGATTTATGAGGAAGAAGGAAGGCTACAGAGCTTATTAGGAATATCTTCCTGCCTTCCTGGCTGCTGGTGGTAATCCCATGTTTGTGGGAGAGGCATAGTTCAGCACATGCAATTGAACTCATCTTGGGTTTTGACGGGCTTTGTCTGTGTATTTGCTTGCTTGCTGCTCTTGTGATTGTAAATATATTACAAGTGATCTGAAGATAGATTTTTTGTGCACTAGAAAAGCAAAGGAGAAAAATATTTGAAACTGAAGGTTCCACGTTTGTTGACAATTGAACAGAAATCTATCAACTGCCATGTCTTCTGGAAATGAAAAAATGCTAGAAATATACTAACTGCTGAATTTTTCTTTGAAGCATTTGTGACGGCAAGTATCTCATGTTAAATGGATGAATATTTTTTGTTCTTACATTTACTGCTTTTCAGTAGTGCTATTTAGAAAGCACTCTTGAGTGTATTTATCTTTCTGTAAATACTTCATTCCTGTGAGTCAAAATACTACTGTTCACGTGTGCCAAGGATATCTTTTGTATGTATATGAAAAAAAAAATTTGTCAGTTGACATACACCACCTCTGTATAGATGTTTGTAACTTCATAAAGCCCCATAAAAGAAACGAAGTCTTTATGCAACAAATAAATTGTTAAGTTGTACTGCAGATTGTTATGGACGCCCTTGTAATGGTTACTAAGATGGGATTCTGAATGAGCCCAAGACAGATTAATGAATCACTAGTATTGTCAGGGCCAGTTTCAGGCATTGGAAGTAGTGGCAGTTGCCTAGGCAGTAAAACTGGAATGGACAGGAAAATATCCATAGTTTATCTTCTTTAAGAAGATCTTTAATTACCTTCTTCCTGTAGCTATGCTACATGTCTGGAAAGACACTTTGGTTGGCTAATATTGCCAGAAAGATCAGGGTGTATGGACTAGGAGTTACTGCTATGCAGAAGCAGGGCAGGAGAAAAGAGGCAGTAAGAGTAACATGAAATTCTGCCATCACATTTCAGCCCTGCTTCTTCTCCCTGTGTCTTCTTTTACTGCCAGACTTGCCTCCCCACACTTAGAAGTGGCAAAATTAATTTTTGTCCTATGTTCCTGAGAGGTCTTGAGCTGGTTCCCAAACCAGTTATGTTGGCAGAATAGAAAGCAATTCAATTGCTATTATAAGAAACCTATTTATATGACCTTTATAAATGTCCACTGTATTTTTCCACTTTTCTAGATGAATGAATGTTGTAAAAGAAAGTCTAATGTGATGAAAAATTCATAAAGTTTAAGGCCTTTGAATTTCTCCTGATAGTTCTTTTATCATCAAATTTGACAATATCTTCTGAGAGGTACATCTGGTCTTAATTAAAGACTTCAAATTACAGCTAATCCATCATATACTTTGAAAAACTTCTGGTCTTAATTACAAACACTGTTAATAATGTACAACTTATATATCATTAAAGTTCAGGTTTCAGCTATTTGATCATTTCATTCCTCTTGCTATTAAAATATAAACCCTCCAGTGTGACCTCTTTGTGTAGGGATCTGTAGACTGATTAACTTGCATCCTAACTTTATCTCCAAAATTTAAATGAGAGTCTTCTCTTTAACATGGGTCAGCTAAGAACAATACACTGCCCTGAAGTAATATACAGGCTAATTTTTGATGTATCAGCTTAGATCCCAGGAGGAACAGCTTCATTAATAGAGCATGTTATCTATTCCAGTTAGCTAAGCTTGTTACAACCAGCTTGGGCACCTGTGTGCAGAGCTGCACAGTGTTATGTAGACATAATCGGTCTCTCTTGCAGCATTTACAAGTTTAAAAAAAATAAAATTATAACAAAGGTACTCAGAATAACAGATGGAAATTATACTTTAAAAGAAACCTAAAGGCCAAAATACATTAGCAGGGAAAATGTCAATAAATGTGGAAACTTCCCAGAATTTAGTCTTTGAATGATCTGGGTGAAATCCAAAGGAATTTAATGCAAACCCTGTGTTCTAGATTGTGAGAGTCACTGTGTTTCTATAATCCAGCCTAAGTCACCGGTATATGTACTGGTATATTGTTATGATGTTAGTATTTCTGCACCACTTTCCTTATATGACTCAAAGAAGCCCAGTGACAATCTACTTAATATTTAGCAAAACAAATTTTAAAATTGACTAGTAACTCTAAGTACTTGAGAATGTATTTTTTTACAATAACATAGAAAAGTATTTGCAACAATGAGCTCTTATTTGAAAGGTTTGATAGTCTATATTTTCAACATTTTTACTTGCCTGACACTCAAATTTTTCAGGTTCCCTTGGATGATTAAAAATAGTTGGCATTCTAGACCTCTCCTCCTACACAGCAAAACATCAGAATTAAGAGTGGAAGGATTCAACCAAGTTACAAAATCATTTACCTTAAAGTAGTCTCCAAAAATGTGTTCTTTACTACTCCCTACCTTCAGATATATTATGGCCTATGCCAGGTGAACTAAACTGAGGGAGATTTTCTAGCTGAAAACTAATAGTTATTTTGTCAGGTAAGATTTTTGCAAAATTAGTCCCCTTACCTGGTTCATCGCAGCTATCTAATCCTTGGAAAAGGGGGAGAACCAGATATGACAAGAGTGGCAGATCACCTCATCAATGTTAAAATTCTTGTAGAACCACACTTTTCCATTAAGTAGTACTTCATAGTCATTTTATTAAATCTAATAGGGCTGTGCAAAGTAAGACATCCCACTGAGATGAATGAATGTGGCCTTTATTGACATAAAATCACATAGGATATTTAGGCAGAATGGGATAAGTATAATTTGAATTCAGGGTGCTGTGCTGCAAACCGAGATATTCCATTTTAACCTGAGACCTTGCCTGCTTCCCTGTGATAATGATTGCTGGACATGTTAATTTGTCCAGCATTCCTTATAATGTAGTATGCTTTGTTCAAGTAACTAGTGTTTGAATTCCTTGTGATGTAAATCATCTTAATATCTGTCTTAAATATTGTTTAAATTAAAAAAAACCAAACCCAGGAGATACTATTAATCACTGCTGCCAACCTGAGCATACCCATATGGGTTGTAATCTGTAGCTTTCCTGTTTTCTAATGCTTCTAAAGCTGCTAAACATAAGCCTGTACATTAGTATAATGAACAGAACTAAAAAAAATATGCTTAGTTAAGATTTGTAGTTGTACCTTTTCACTGTAATGTATAATTTAGTATCTACTTAATCATATAATTTGGAGACAACGGTGTAGATCATAAGAGTTTTTGTTTTCAGTCTTATGATTTAATTGCTGCCTCTGTAGGTTCTGCTTGCCCAGTAAGAACATTTTTCATATATATTCCTTATGGGCTAGACAATATGTTTAAAAATATCTTTGGGCTAATTCTAATTCATGGTTGCTAGAAAGTAAAAATACTGTATTAATAACTGCTGGTGAAAGGACCCCAGTGATGGGGTACTGGGATTCAGGCCCAAATACAGAGCTTATGAAGTCAGTAGAAAGGCATGCACATCATCAATGGGGCTTATATTAGGATGGCAGAACTACTGCTGAGATATCTCTGTTGAAATGAATGAAAAAAATGGGATTTGTTACCAATATTTGTTACTTTGATACCAAAATCAGTGGATACATATGCCTCCATGCATTGATTCTTCACGTGGGACCTTTACCTGAGGTCCAAGGGTAAAATCCTGGTTTTTAGCAATATTATATAAAGCTTATATATCTCATAAGATTCTAATGTTAAGTTCTTCCCTGGTCCAAACTGTAGCATGTATTTGATCATGCATATGTCTGGTGACTGTATCACATTGTGGTTCAAAACTTAATGCCTGATAAACTTAGTGTTGAGTTTTTATGTTGGTCTCTTTTTCTAGGTTTTCTTTGGCAGTGGAGAGTAAAATGTCAAGAATTTAATAGATTGTCAAGACACTGGGTCAAGGAAAAGGAGACTCCTCTTCCACTCTTCGAGTTTTGTGTTATGAATAATTTACCAACATACTGTGTTTAATATGTCAACATCTAGCACGTTGAAAAACACAATCAGCAAGTCTTGAATACTAAATGCTTCCACAAATACAACATTTGTAGCATTAATCTTCTTTCTCCACCTGCTAATTAGTTTTCATAGTGAAAAATTTGCTTCGATGTAGATGTGCACAGATGTTATTCCAATGAATTTGATACCTTAAGAATTTGGCATTGTGCTGCTCTGACCAACTGCTGAGAACCTCTCCAACATCCCACCACTGTACAAAGTGTCATCCCTGATGCTTTTAAACCACTTCCACTGAAGACTGATTAAAATGCTAATAAAGTACAAATAGTCCCATTTGCTTCATATGCAGTGTCTGAGGTACTCACAAATGGATTTAAAATTACCCCTGTATGCAGCTGACATTTTTAAGGGGCAGTTTAGTGTCTACTTAAGCTGGCCTAAAACTGTGCTGCCCTGCTGAGTCCGCAGTACCAATTCTGTAGCAAAGAGACTGCCTACTGTTCAGAGACAAAGGGGCTGGCAGGAGCACACAGCTGGGATAGAGGAGGAGTGCAGCACCACAGCTTTTGGCAGTTGCTCCATCCTACCTCTCTCCACTGGCAGTGACACCGGGCACTTTTCAGCCTCTCCAGTCATGCAGGGATGGAGAACTGCACTAACAGGAGTCTTCGCAATATGGAAAAACATGTCACTGCCTTTTATACTTTGTTTCCACAGTGTGATAATCACATTAATTTTGTTTTAATAAAACCAGGATATCCTTGCCTGCTTTCTTGTGTTTTTTTTGCTGTTGCTTTTAGCTAGTTACCATTCCTAAATGAAAAAAAATCTTAAATAGCAATATATTACAAAAATAAAAGTATCACCACATGCTCTTTTCTGTGTGCTCTATTCTCCAGTTTCCCTGAAATCACTTGATCCCCAAAAGACAGAAACTTTGATATCAGTTATTTATATACTTTATATTTCACCCCTTTTATGTGTCACATGTTCATCAGTAACATCAGATTTCTCCCTCTAAAACTAGTTGACTAGCTAATAATGTGGAGTTTGTGTGTGCTCCTGTCAGGTGGGGTTATACAAAGAGGAAATGGACCTGGATATTGCAAAAAGAAGTGTCATAGAACAGGAGACACAATTTGGAGGAATGTTCCTTTCTCTGAGAATGTGATATACACTTTGTTCCAAAGCCTGTTCATTGTAAGCATGTGAGCTATTCTTGGGTGGCAAAGGGCCTAACTCCTTCCCTCTAATAGAATTCATTTATGTGTGCAAGTTTCTATGTGTGATTACATTAATGAAAGGTAACATGATTTCACAGGATGCCCCTAGCTGGAAATAAAAA
Organism: Gymnorhina tibicen; assembly: GCA_013399875.1. Taxonomy (NCBI): domain Eukaryota; kingdom Metazoa; phylum Chordata; class Aves; order Passeriformes; family Artamidae; genus Gymnorhina; species Gymnorhina tibicen. The sequence goes on from VXAZ01002264.1 coordinate 180,605, forward strand.
GATGCTGTTTGCTGAAACAGACAAGAGAAAAGGCCGTCTGAGAGTTGAGAGATTGTGGTTAGCATCCTTTAAAAGGGAAAAAAACATTTCACCCATGTTTTCTCTGTAAAAGGTGGGTGCTTCTGACAACAGACTAATGCTTTAAAGTGGATCCTCGTCACCACTGCATTATTTTCCAATGTTTTTTCATTTGTCTGTTGTAAAAGAAGGAACTGTGCATGAGGGGTGTTTCAGGAATTCACAGTGAGTTAGGTATTCAAGTAAATATAGATTCAGAAAAGTCTATCTTTCCATCTATAGTAATGAAATAAGCACCAAGCCCTGCCAATATGGAAAGATTTCTGAGTGGTCAAGAACTCTCACCCAAACTTGTGATGTGTCTGAAATAAAATCTCTACTTTACACTTAGGAATCTATGTACTTTTGCTACCTGAGGAGTTACATAAAAGTTTCAAGAGTTCACCACCACTGGAACCTAATTATCTCAGTCCAGATCCTTCCTAAATACCTGGCTCTTTTTGTGAATGTCGATTAATGTCTCATATTTGACAGTAGCACCTCATTAATGTATGACCTTCTGAATTATTATTCTATTTGACAATGGCAAGTATTTCGTTGCAGTCCAGCCGACTATTCCATTCTTCACTTCCATCTGTTAGCACTTGGCCTGTACTCAAGGAAAATAACACTACTTGCATTTTCAAGATCATTCAGATGGCTGATTTTGGTATCAGTGCAGAATGCTATCCCTGAAGCAGTACACCACAGCTTATCACCAACAATGACCCATGAGTTCTTACACTAAGAAATTGATGTGACACTGAGGTCATTTTCCCATGACTCCAAACTTATTCCTTTGTTACAGTATCTTTTTCTTGCTGATAGCCCATAAGCCTTGCTTTTCAGCTATTCATAGTCCTGAAGAATATTTGAAAATGTAATATTATAATGCAATTTGTTGCCAGATGGTCAGTGTCTCTACAAATAAAAATGTAAATGGTAACTTTTAATAGTTAGTTTCACAATTAACAGTTGTTCTGAAAGTGACCCTGATTTTAGTGACCACTCTTTAAGAAGCGTTATGCAATCAGGTAAGGCAGAAAGCCAATATAATTCAGACTCATTTTATGCAAAAGAGTTGGTTACAACCCAGAGTTACCATTTTTAATTACCTTAATCCAGGTCCTTTGAAGTTTGCTTCACTTAATTGTTTATCCTTGAAACCAGTTGTATCCAAGTTTTTGGTTTTGTTCTTGAGTTGTTGTATAGAAACTATGTGTCTCTGCTGATTATTGAAAACTACTAATAGAAAAAATAAATGAACACTACTTTTACCACTACTGTTTTTTTGTTTTGGTCTGAGCTTGGGTTTCATTGGGTTTTTCTGTTGGATTTTTTGTGAGTTTTTGGGGTTTTTTTTTGAGGGGCTGTATTTGAAGCAAAGTAACTTGAAAATGGCAGAAACTAAGTAGCCTAAACTGTTTGAAATCATACATGGTTAGAGACACTCCTGCTTTGCAATTTGCTTAGCAAAAAATGAGTCTGAACTATTTTGCCAGTGCACCTTTGTTAATGTGAAAAAGCTGCCACAGAAAAAGTGCAATGCCTTACGAATGCTTTCACTGCCTTGTAAATAAGACTTTTTCGAAATGGTACCATTTGTGAATATACAGGGCCAGTCAGTAATCCATGTTCATGTTTCTCCACTATATCACATTGCAGTTGAACACTGTATATGTAATGATCTCAGCACAGGTCCCAGGGAGTGAGAAAGGCTCTTGGGAGAGCTTTACTCTTGCTTTTAACCTAACATAAGTCCTACACATACTCTGCTCATTCTGAATTGCCTGACAATTTATGGGAGAAGTCATTCTCTGAGACTTTAATATGTTCCAGAATAGGCCAGCCTTGGGAAAAAATGTAATGGGCACAATGAGAATAGAAGGAAAGACTTGGGAGGTTTTCATTTGTAGTGTGCTCCACTCAGTTTCTTCAGACTTAAAGGGGAATGGGGCCTCTATTGTTGCTTTCCATTTCCTTTTGCTCTCCTCCTGGAATAACTTCCCTGGTAGCATGAAAAGGCACAACTGTAAAAGATTCAAGGTCAGGGAATTATGTGCTGATCTTTGTTCATTATGCAAATTTCTTCTGATGGGAAGATATGATCCAGGCAATAATCAGTATTTTTTCCCTTTTAAGCCAAGTCTATAGGGCACATCTGAGAGATTAGGATGGTTCCAGGCACAGTTCATCATTGATGTAAATGTGCATAATTTAATAATTTAATCCTTCTAAGGTGCACTCTGTAGCACAAAGAAACAGAATCAGTATCCATAATGCATGGCCTTTATATATTCATATATTCATTTCAAGATACACATTGAGTAGCTTAAGCAATACTTAAATATGTAACTGTATTTTCTAGGTATGGGGGTAAATGAAAAGTAAAAGAATATAGGCTATGCCTGGGAAAAAGTTATGCTTATTGAGATGATTAAAAGCCACATCCTTTGAAATACAGATCATAAACACAGTAAGTGCTAAATCACCCAAAATCTCACACCCTTTCATTTCCTGCACTCGACTACCGAAGAACAGCTTGGTATCACATTAGGTCACAAAATCAGGCTCTGAAAGTCATCATCGGCAACCCAAACTGTGATTCAAACCCGAGAACGGTATTATACCTCTTGGATTTTGTGGGCGGACCACAGCACCAGGGGGGCAGGCCAGTATTTTCTACTGGCCCTTCAGAGCACCACTGACCGTGACCGAGATGAGCGGAAGAGGATTTTACACCTCATGACGCCTTTATATTTTACTTCGGAAGCCTTCAACTAAAGCTGAATGAGAACCATTTTAATGCATCGCATAAAACGAAGTGCCAGCGCAGGAACGTACTTATAAAGAAGTGTGACGGCCACAAACAAAGCAGATGGTGCGTATCCCCGTGGTCCCTGAGACACGGGCACTGTCAGGTAGTTATTCCGCTCTCACAAAGTTGTCACCCACAGGAACGGCGGCTCCTACTGCCCTGCCCAGCCCAGCCCAGCCCAGCCCAGCCCAGCGC
>VXAZ01002264.1:184489-260481 GCA_013399875.1 Gymnorhina tibicen
CGGGCGCCGGGGGCGGAGGCCCCGCGGTCCTCGCCGAAACTTGTGCAAGTTGTGCGGCCCTGGGCGCGGGCGGGGGCGCGGCGGCGGCGGGCGCCCTCTGCCGGGCTCGGGCCGGGGCCGGGGCCCCTCGGGTCTGTCTGCCGGGTTTCCTGCTTCCCGCCGTCCCTTCGCCGGCAGAGCCGCTCGCCTGGTATAAGTACACGTATAATTTCATTTTAATTCGAGCTGAATTTAACTCCGGTGGCGTGTGTCAGATTTATTTTCATGAGTAGCTCCTGGTAGCGTAACTGGAAAATATTCCCTGAGACCTCGTGTTCACGCTGGAAAAGGTGAGATAAAGCGAGCTTGAGTAGCCGGTCTGAATTGCTCTTTTGCCAAGGGTAAATTTTGTGGAACTTTGAAAATGCTCCTTTTCTTATTTTTTAATTTCCGTAAAAGAAAAGGTGAATTAACTCATCTTTCCTATAAACTTAGCAGCACTTTGTTAACCAAAGTACTTTTAACTGTGTTCTGACATCTACACAGCTTCAGAGAACTTTTGTTTCTGTTTCCACAGAAAGAACCAACATGTGAAGTGAAAGGAAACCTGAAACTGCTCTTCTGACAAGAAATTGGCTTTCTGCCTCTTTCACATGTTTTCCTTTTGCATCATAATGGAAGGAGCAGGATTTTTTGAATCATTGAGGCCAAATTTGGGCATCACTGGCTGAAGAAAGATTAAAAAATACTTGAAAATATGTCAATACTCTGTGACTCCTAGTTCAGATGCATCTTTCACAAACAGAGAGGAATAGTGGTTAAAAGCACTGCAGTTTCATCAAAAGGATCTAATGAAGGATCGATGTTGGTTTTTTTTAATTATTGTTTTCCTTCACATCCTTCCATGAATCCCAAAAGAGAAAGATGGAAAGAGTGTGTAAGGAAATTGAGAAAAAGCAAAGACTGAAGACAATAACTTCAATTTTGGAGTCTATTTTCCAAGTGCTGTATATTCCCTATTTTATCAAATATAACATATTGTTTTGAATAAATTATATCATCTTGTGATGAGAGGAGTTTTTGTCAGCTCTAAAAGTGGAATTTGGCCTGATTGAAAGCTTTTTAAAAAAGCAAATGTATGACTCCAATTCCCTTTTCAGATCATGGTTTTCAAGTTACCAAGAGATAGTGTTTCAGTCTGTTACTGTGCATTGTCGACCTGTGCTTTATATGCATATTTTAGAGATTTTATTTTTTCCCTGATTTTAGTGTTTATGCTTGTAGTGTTGTGTTTGAGAAAAGTGTGAACAGACAAGGCACCTGAGATTTAACTTTTCAAGAGCCTTGTCATTTCAATGTTGTATCTCAGATTACAAGTAATATGAGCCTTTATTGTAATGCACAGTATACAATAAGTCTTTTCTCCAAAAGATATGCCTTAAGATACTCTTTTTTTTACTAACTGGATGAAAGTTCGATATCTGAACAGTGTGTTTTGTGAAGAAATGTATGTCTGGGGAAGAGGAGCTGCCTAATGGATCATGGCTCTGATGTTCACAGGGCATACTTTATTTCTAGCATTAATGATGTTTGATGTCTTCACTTCTGAAGAATCTGTAAGCAATTACTCTGATTGGGTGACGTTCATAGAAAATGTAGATCAATATGAAAAACATCAACTTGAAGGCCTTAGTGCTGAGCAGAAGCTGAAAAGAACAGTTCTTCATCCAAGCTTGTATTTTGACGCTCAGGATGTTCAGGCCCTGCGGCAGAAGGCTCGTACAAGCCATTTGCATCTCTTCAGAGCCATCAGAAGTGCAGTGATGGTTATGCTGTCCAACCCTTTATACTACCTACCTCCACCCAAGCACGTTGATTTTGCAGCTAAGTGGAATGAGATTTATGGTAACAACCTGCCACCTCTAGCGTTCTACTGTTTGCTGTGCCCCGAAGATAAAGCTGCATTTGATTTTGCCCTAGAATATATGGATAGAATGGCTGGCTACAAAAACTGGTTGGTTGAGAATGCACCTGGAGATGAAGTGCCACTCGGTCACTCCCTAACAGGATTTGCCACTGCTTTTGACTTCTTGTATAATTCACTGGAAAATGAGAGAAGACAAAAATACCTGGAGAAGATATGGTCTGTAAGTGAGGAAATGTATGAGTACTCCAAGGTTCGTTCCTGGGGAAAGCAGCTTCTCCATAATCACCAAGCAACCAATATGCTTGCTTTGCTTATTGGGGCTTTAGTTGCAGGAGTGGACAAAGGATCTCAGGCAAATGTTTGGAAACACACTGTTGTTGATGTGATGGAGAAAACGATGTTTCTGCTCAATCATATTGTAGATGGGTCTCTGGATGAGGGAGTAGCTTATGGGAGTTATACAGCCAAGTCAGTAACCCAGTATGTTTTCCTGGCCCAGCGCCACTTTGGTATTAACAACTTGGAGAATAACTGGCTGAAAATGCACTTTTGGTTTTACTATGCCACCCTATTGCCAGGCTTCCAGAGGACTGTGGGTGTTGCAGATTCTAATTACAACTGGTTTTATGGTCCTGAGAGCCAACTGGTTTTCTTGGATAAGTTTGTCATGAAGAATGGAGCTGGTAACTGGCTGGCCCAGCAAATTAGAAAACACAGACCCAAGGATGGGCCAATGGTGCCATCCACTGCACAGAGGTGGAGCACATTACATACTGAATTTATATGGTATGCTGCTGAAATCACTCCTCAGCCACCTCCTGACTATGGTACTGCTAAAATGCATGTGTTTCCTAACTGGGGAGTTGTTACTTACGGGGCTGGATTGCCAAACAGTCAGACAAACACCTTTGTATCCTTCAAGTCTGGCAAACTCGGTGGACGTGCTGTCTACGATATTGTTCATTTTCAACCCTATAGATGGATTGATGGGTGGAGAAGTTTCAATCCGGGACATGAACATCCTGATCAGAACTCCTTCACTTTTGCTCCCAATGGACAGGTGTTTGTATCTGAGGCTCTTTATGGACCTAAACTGAGCCACCTGAACAATGTCTTGGTCTTTGCTCCGTCTCCTACAAGCCAGTGCAACCAGCCTTGGGAAGGACAGCTTGGTGAGTGTGCCCAGTGGCTGAAGTGGATTGGTGACGAGGTTGGAGATTCAACTGGAGAAATTGTAACAGCCTCCCAGGCTGGTGACATGATGTTTGTGAGTGGTGAGGCGGTATCTGCTTACACGTCAGCAATGAAACTGAAAAGTGTGTATCGTGTTTTGCTGCTCTTCAATTCTCAGACATTGTTAGTAGTTGACCATATTGAGAAGGAGGAAGACTCTCCTGTTAATTCAGTCAGTGCCTTTTTTCATAATCTTGACATTGATTTTAAATACATACCCTATAAATTTAAGAACAAGTACAATGGAGCTATGATGGATGTGTGGGATGCCCACTACAAGATGTTTTGGTTTGATCATCGTGGGAGTAGTCCTGTTGCCAGGATACAGGAGGCTGAACAAGCTGCTGAATTCAAAAAGCGATGGACTCAGTTTGTAAATGTTACCTTTCCAATGAAAAACACACTTACAAGGATTGTTTACCTTTTCTATGGCCCGTATGTCAATGTCTCTAACTGTAGACTCATGGATAATTCAAAATCTGGATTTCAGATTTCGCTCAGTGTCAACAATACTGAAAATACCATCTCTGTTGTGACTGAGTATCAGAATTTAAAGGCAAGGTTTGATTACTTGGGATTTGGTGGTTTTGCTAAAGTAGTTCATGAAAATAAAGTGACCAAGTTTGGTCTCGGTACTGAATTTGTGAAAAAAGAGATGAAAAATAATAGTGTAGTTTTCCCTTTTGGATTCAAAGTGAACATAATTGCAGGGTTAATTTTGGGTGTCAGTTTGGTCATACTGGCTTTTCAGTGGCGGTTTTACATATCCTTCGGTAAAATGTTGCGTTGGATCCTGATACTGGTTGTCACACTGTGGCTCATTGAATTGGTGGATGTGTGGAGCATGTGTACTCAGCCCATCTGTGCAAAGTGGAGCAGTGACATGACAAGGCTAGAACGTGATAAAGGCAATAAAGCCAAACAATTAGAAGGAAACCCCATTGTTTTGCCAGATGTTATCATTACTTCACTTCCCACTTCTGGTGCAGAAATTTTAAAACAGCTGTTTTTCAATACCAGTGACTTTTTATACATCAGGGTACCTACACCCTATCTTGAAATTCCTGAGACTGAATTTGAAATTGATTCCTTTGTAGATCCATGTGAATGGAAGGTTTCTGATGTCCAGAATGGTAATTTTCGTCTTATCCAAGGGTGGCTCCAGTCACTAGTTCGAGACACAAAGTTGCATTTACAAAACATTCATTTATATGAACCTAGCAGAAGTAAAATTTCTCAGCATTCTGCATTAAGCAAAGACAAAAAGAAAAGGTCCAAAAAGAGAGAATCCCTGTCAGAGCAAAGAAGCAGGGCAAGAGGGAGTCCAGAAAGAGATGCTGAATATATTAGGGAACTGAGAAGACATCTCATCTATTATCCTAATGCACGACCTGTGCTTAGTTTAAGCAGTGGGAGCTGGACATTAAAGCTTCCCTTCTTTCAGGAAGTCTTAGGACCATCAATGAGAGCATTATATGTAGTGAGGGACCCACGGGCATGGATCTATTCAATGTTGTACAAAAATAAGCCAAGCCTTTACTCCTTGAAAAATATTCCACAACACTTGGCTGCGATGTTTAAAGGGGAGAATGGTAAAGAAAAGTGTAGTTTAAATGAAGGCTATGCCTCTGAGTTTGAATCACTAAGAAAAGAAATTTCGAATTCTAATTCAAATGCTATTTCTGTGTTGTCTTATTTATGGCTAGCAAACACAGCAGCAGCAATGAGAATAAACAGGGACTTGCTGCCAACAAATTATCAGCTGGTCAAGTTTGAAGATATTGTGAGCTTTCCTCAGAAGACAGCTGAAACAATTTTTGCCTTTCTTGGTATTCCTCTTCCTCCTGCTAGCTTAAACCAAATATTATTTGCCACCTCCACCAGTCTTTTCTATCTTCCTTATGAAGGGGAAATTTCACCAAGTAGCATTCATGCCTGGAAACAAAACATGCCCCATGAAGAGATTAGACAGATTGAAGATATCTGTTGTTCACTGATGGACCACTTAGGATACCCAAAGTTTATAGAATAAATGCTGCTGGTCAGCAAAAATTTGCACTAATGATCTCTGACTCCCAATTTGTGGATAAATATTAGAGAAGTTTGTTTATTCTTGTAAAATGTGTACAGTCTGCTACTTTCAGAGAGATTATTTTAAGAAAAATGTAACTGTTCTTGAAACTGTGGAAGGATTTTTTTTGTTTTGATTTGTTTTTCTTTAAAAAGATATTGTAACTACTTTTGCGGCCTTTCAAAAAAAGCTCTGTGAATCTTTGCAGAAGTACCAGCTGGGGCCTCCATAGCTCAGGGGATTGGTAATAGAACAGAGAGCTTTTCACTTCCAGCTCACCAGTTTGACTCCAGCCCAAATGGTTAGTTCCAGAAAATACTTACCATCTGATGATTCTATGATGGTTTATATGAAATTATACTTGTCAAACTGGTCCTGTTCCCAATGGTGATTATTGGCCCCCTTGGACAGGTTTACTGATATATTCTGTCAGTGTCTCACTGGTTACTATAGTGGTGCAAAATAAACATGAGCTGAGATTTAGGGCTGTTCATCATCCCTGTAGTGGGAGGAAACAGAACATTTGAGTAAATCTAGTTTCTTATTTACAATTTGAGCAGACAGGCCCAGGACTGGAATGGGCTCGGATATTAAATGTCGTTCTAGGATATGGTTCCTGCATGTCAGAGATGTGGTACTTAAATTGGGGTTTGATGTTTGACGAAAGAGAAGTCTTAATTCTCCATTCCTGACAATGTGGTACCCTTCGTGAGCCTGAAGTAAATTATCTGGAGAAAAAGAAATGAGATGAAATCTAAGAAACTAGCAAGATCCCTCAAATGAGCAGTTAAATTTTTGTAGTTTTGACCTGCCTCAACATAACCTAATTTTGAAGGTTGTTAACATATTGACTTCTTGAACTGTTTTATTCTATACCTCTTGTCTTAGAGGTTCTGCAAGAATTTTCTCTTTTTGAGTGAGATTCTTCCATCCTTCTTTGTTGTAACACATTCGTCTGCTGATTTTTGTGCATAATTTCCCTGGGACCAGTGCAACTATGTGATGCCATTGGCAATGGTTTATTGTTGATGTCTGCATAAAATGCAATCTGAGATTTAGAAGACCTCAAATAAATCTCTAGCCCTGTGTTGCTGTGGGATGTTTTGCTTGTCTGTATAATGAATTTCTGCAGGACAGCCGTTGCTAACCTCAGGTCTTTTGTCAGAGAGGGGAGAGATCTGAAAATCACCTGACCCTCAGCCACCTCACATTTGAGTGATGTTTCCCTGCAGCAAGCTATTTCCAAGGTGGTCTGATTTTTGTCATGATAGGTGTTTCTTTAACATGATGCTGTAATATGATATTTATTTGAAAACAGATAAGCCTGATAAGATAGTTGTATCCTTGTCACAGCTTATTTTCTTCTTGAGTTACGCTCTGTTTGTGCATGCCCATTAAGGAAAAACCTCCCATTTCCCAATTTAACTTGCTCAGCATTCTCTGGAAATGCATGCATATTGTAAATGTCTGCAGATGTGTATATTAGATCACAAAGAGACATCTATTTTCTTTACCATCTGTTTTTTATTACAAGTGGAATTGTGTTGAAATATGCTTCAGTTGGTTTGTGGGAGCTGGAATCAGAGCTTATTATATTGAAATATGTGTGTAATTGTTATTTATTTGGGTGGTAAGTGTTGGGCGATGTCAAAAGTGCAGTGAGTTTTCTTTGTAGAGATTACAGATACCCTTGCAGAATTTTAATATAAAGGAGTTCTCTTTTCTTCCAGTCTTACCATTATGTCCCTGTCTTACCCAGCTGTTTTGTCCCTCCCATATGTACATTTCATATGCTTGAGATATCTCATTGCAACCTAGATAAAAGTACCTCTTTCTCAGACAGTCATTAGTGTGCCAAAACAGGCCTCTACCATGATAAAGCTATTGATAATTTGTGGTCTCACTCACAGTAAATTGCCTGTCGTTTACTAGCAGTAGCTGTATATTCCCCTTCAGACTTATGTTTCACCCTTGGCTAGGTGGAATGCCATGTTAAAGGAAATATTAAACAAGTTAATATACATTGACATTTTCATGAAAGTTTTGTTTCCAAGTATCATTCCTTTAAAACTGACTTCTCTCTGAAGCCATTTTTGATTGTATCTTAAAAGAAAGTATTGATGTCTGTACAGTTTGTACTTGACAGAATAAATTTCAGCATTTACTTTCTATTTCCAGGATTTACAGCCTAGAATCAGAACAAATAAAAAGGCTTTTCTCTGTCAGATGTTTTAGGGCAGCTGAAGGTAGGATTTTGTGGGTAGACAGAGTTATTCTTAAAATTCTCTTCTATTACTTGAATTCAGAAGAAGGATGGTCACTACGTAGACACAAACATTAAGCTCCCCTTTCTCCATATAATAATGTTTAAGATTGTCAATAAACTTTGAGAATTGTTTTGATCTTTTTGAAAAAAATGTCTGTTTAGGTCCATTGTATTGAAAAGTGTTCTGACACTTCCATTTACACTTTCATAAATGCACTCATGAAAACTAGTCTCAGTACTTTATCTTCTTAACTTTCCTTCCTTTTTCTCCCTCTGTTAAATGTTGATAATTATTTGTACTATATTGTAGTTTGAACTGTCCGATTATGACACAGCTAAGATTCTGGTGTATTTTTTAAAAAGGCAGGATTTATTTAAATGCTTATCTCTAAATCATATTTGGAAGCATAAGGAAAATAAACACCAAGGAAAACATTTCAGTTATTTGCTTTGTAAGTAAGTGACATTGGCCCTGGGGAGATGCACATAGGTCTTGGCATTCAGAGTTCTATCAAATAGGATAAATCTGAAATCTAAATCTTAAAATGTCTCTGAGCACATCTAAATGCCTCTATTGCTCCCAGTAGGCTTTTTCCAAGAACAACATCTATGGAGATGATTCTCAGTATCATGGTCAGATTGGTTCTTTTACCCTTTTTGCATGCAGCTGGCACTCAGTCCTCGTCAGATTTATGTTTGAACAGTTGATTTGCCAGATCCAGAGTTTAATATCTGTACAAGATCCTCAATTATTTAAAATACATGGCACAACTCATTTGACAGCGTTAATACTATTCTTTTAGTGCTAGAATGCAATTCAAACAAAAATTCCTTTTCAGATTTTATAAAGTTGTTGTTAACTGATTTGTAAAGCTTCAGTCACGGATCAGAATTTTTTTAAACTGTAAAAGTGGTTTCATTTGCTGTTGAAACATGGTGGTATAACTGGTAGCAAACTCCTGTCCATCCTACAGTCAATTATTAGTATTGGGGACACTATTTATTTGATGAACATAAACATACACTAACTGGAATGTAATACTGAATTTCCTGAAAACATTTGAGGTGCACAGTTCAAGATTAAGGATGAAAACATGTTATCAATATTTCTGTAAGTTACAAAAATTACCCCTTTTGCAAGTGGCACATATGTTGGGTTCCATATGTTGGAATATTTTTAAATTAGAAACTGTGATATTTGTTTAGGTGACTTAGTAATTTATCAAGATGATTTCATTTTATTTACATATAAATTTTCTTCAAGAGAATAAGTACTGAATAAGTAAACCTTAACAGTTCTGTGGTCAGGGCATCATAAGCTTTCATTCCTTCCTCTGTACTCCTTTTTAGATTTGGTTCAGACTAAAACCTGATTTGCTTAAATCTCATGATGAATGGGCTGTTTTTCAAGTGAAGAGTCTGTCTGGAGACTTACAGTCTCGAATACCATATTTCAGTGTGGAATATGGACTATGAACTGTGGATCAAATCTGTAAATTTTGAGATTTTCAGAATTGGACCATAAGTGGAATGATGTCTTCTTGGTGACCTCAGTGAATGTTGTGCCATTGATTTCAACAGGAACAAAATACTGTCATCTACTGTCACAAAACTATTACCCATTAGTTAGCCTGAATATTCCAAAACAGAAGAAATGACAGGAAGTTAATACCTCAAATTATCATTAAAGATCACTTTTCTTGCTATTTGGTGACAAAAGGAAATGTATCTTAGTAGTGTAAAAAATATAAATTGTTCTGTAACTAATCAAAACTACCTTATAGGCTGTCTGATAAATTGTAAGTCCATAAAGGGAGGTATAGAAACAAACATATATTCAAAATAATCTACAAAGCACAATTTTCAAATGTCAGGACCTTGATTTTCTTTAGTGAGAAGAAATTTGCTGATATGTGATCAACACCATTCTCGTAAAGGATGTGAATGGATAATCTTGTGCTGTCTCAGAAAATACTTAATAATGGGAAAGTGCTATTTCATGTTGCTGAAATGATGCTGTTTTAAATTAAACTATACATCTTTCGAGAAGGCAGTGTGCTGAGGGTTGTATGTGATGGAGGAGAACAAAAGCAGTCTGATCTCATTCACACAGACTAATTTCTGAAAGCTTCTTCATTTATGGTGATATAAATTCAACGCTTTGTTTACTGCCTTTACTGAGAAAGGTATTGTGGAATTTTAAGAACATGACCTGAATTAATCTATGCCACATTAGGTAATTTAACTTTCACACCTAAATAAGGAGTCACCCTAGAATCAATGGAAAATGGGTGTTGCCCTCAAAGGTAGATCCGACATTGCCGCTATCTTTTTAAATACTCAAAAGCCAGGAGTGGTAAAACCCTTAATTTAGATGCCCACTGACAGGCCTCTGATGAAGTAGGATGAATTTGGATTTAAATGTGTATGGTCGTACATTTAAGTAGATATCTTGTGTCTGAGCAATTCCAGTGTATACACTTTCCAAACAAAATTTTCTGAAACATCCTGCATAAAATAAAACTATTAGTAAAACAATACGTGTGTTATCCTCTTTTTCTTTCCATATTATTTCACCACTTCAGATATCATAAAACTTTGTGATGCAGTCAAATGTATGTATCTAAATTTTTAAAATCCTGTTCTTCTTGTTTGTTTTGAATATGGAAACCATTGTTATCTTTCAGAAAGTACTGATAGCAAGACCTGATTCTGTCTGCTCTCGAATGCACAGTAAGTACATTTGGTATTAAGTGAAAGACCACAAAATAGCTATATTCCTAGAACAGAAAAAGTGATTTCTCACCCAGTTTTTTGCGAACTGGACGGCTGGTGCAATCCATACATTTGAAGTCTCTTAGTCTATAAACACTATTTGCAAACTGTGTATTTAGAGTAGTCCTCTTCTGTTGCTGTTGTACCAGAGATGGAGTTAGAAACGACACAGCACAATTCAGGAAGAAAATGGAATTATTTATTTAATTTACAGATAGGCTTTTATATGTTAGTTCGCGTGAATGGCATAAGGTCATTGGTCCTTGATCATCCACCTCTTAGCGTGATTGGTTAAACTCTACAACACCCATTTCAAAATACTTCTCCAGTCAGTATCATAACAACTTGCACCTGCAAGATAAAAGGACTAGTTTACAAAAACCTCTGACTGTTTTCGGCCAGCATCCATGTGAAAGCAAGGACTTTCACACGGACACTGGCAGAGAGCTGGAAAATCTGTCTGCAACCCAGCTTTCAGCATCTACCCTCTTCTAGTTCCTGAACTATATACAGGAGTTTTTTCAGAGACAGATATTTAGCATAGAAACCATTCCTTAAATAAAAGTAGGTAAGCAAGTTGCAGCAACCATGAAAGTTCTCCTGTGTTTATTTTTCTTTTTAAAGACACGTAATCAAGTCGAATAAATGAAGCCCTCTGGATATCTTTTGCTGATAGGGCTGGCATGGGCAGCATCTATCAGATCCAGAGGCACAGGTAGTTCAGCCTTGTTATGCTGCAAAGACCTGTAACCCACAGGAGGTGCAGCTGAGCTGCATCTAGTGTTCTGCAGCTGAGTTTTGCAGATTTAACTGTTTTTTTGTTCATTTAATTTTGCAGATTATGTTTGGGATATAACTTACAGGAGCAAGAATAAGACCTGATTCTATCTTTCCTGTGAAATTCAGCTTTCAGTTATAAAGAAAAGGCTTGCATGTTTTGAAGTATTTTTGAAGTCATATTTAATTGTGAAGCAGACATAATGGCTTTTTTTCTGGAGGGTGTTAGCCCTGGGCCTTCTCTTTTAGTGGCTACTGCATGATTTTGCAGTTGGCAGGCAGTAGGTGCTTATGCTTTGTAGCTCATGCTTGTGTGAGTCATGTCACTACTCACACAAGTAATTTTTTTTTTAACCTTCTGAATCTTGAACCTAACTTTGTATTTCGAGAAAGTTACGTGGAAAATGCCTGTTATGATAGGAACAACAACGTGTTTGGTAAAAAGAATGTTGCTGTTTGTTGCAAATTCTTTGACAATATTTGTCTCCAGCTATTTTCTGAAAGGTTGTTCAAAGTGAATAAATGCTATGTACAAAGCTGAGAGAAAACTAATACCAGGAGCATGATAAAAGGCAGGCTGTCCGAGATAATAAATGCACACTTGTATCTGTGAAAGCCATTGATATTTTCACTTTTAATTGATTTTCTAAGAGACTAGTTGCTTACATTTTCTTTGGGGTTTTTTTAAACCTTTTTCTGTTCCCATCCTACAGCTTGCCTAGAAGTAGACTTTTTTCCTATGTTTTCTCATCTCTGAAATGTTGATTTTGTTGCATTTTCTTGAACCTTTTGTTGTGTTTCTGGATCTTTGAGTCTCTTCTCATTATAAATTGCATCCTACAGCTGCCACTTGATTTCAAGAAATACAATCTCAAAGATAGTGAGGGACATAGGTACACAGAAAGGAACTGAGAAACAGGAGAAACAAAATGTTACGTTGCTGAACAGAACAGACTTCAAAATGTCTGTTGGAGTATTTAGATCATAATGAGCTAACAAATCATGCTTGAATAATAGACTTTATTATTCACTTTAACTGATTAGCTGAATATTGTCTGTTTCAAATTACCATATGAGTACTGATGGAAAGTGAAGTTAAAAGGAGTTTTGTTTGTATATATATATTGATTTCTTTTTTTCAAAACAGTGCTATCCTTTTGTATTCCCAAGCTGTGTTCATTTGCAACAAAATAGCTATTAACTAATGCAGCTCTATAACAAAATTGTTGATACCAAAGGATGCTTTTCAATGATAGGAGACAGCTTTACCTGCTGGGTATAGATTCAATATTGATGGTTTCTCAGCTGCCAGCATGCTTTGGTGGCACATTTGAAAGAAAAGTTTACTTCTGTAAAAGAGAATTGTTTCATGTTAAAAAATGGACTGCATTTTTGCTGAGCAAAATAGGGTGACATGAGAAACTGCATATTACAGACAGAATACTATCAATTAGTCATGATTAAACCAGTCACATAATCAGATCTTTAGAAGTATGGATGTAGCTCTCATCTATTCCTCAGCCTAATTACTAACCTTCCTGACCCTCTTTATTTGCAGGCCAGGCTAAGATGAAGTTCCTTCTATTTGCTGAAATAAAAGAGCAAGCCGACATGAAGAAGCCCTGGCTTTGTTGATATGCTAGGGTTTTTTGAAGTTGCTGTCACTTGAATGTATGTCTATATCTCTCAATCACTCTAGGGTACATTGCAAATCTTACATAATGAACGATTCTGTTGATTTCAGCATGTAGAAATGTACCTATTTATATTCCATTATTTTCTGACAATAGCCACGTCTTAGTATCCTTAACACATGAAGTGAATAGAATGGTTAGTAAAGAGCCATGCTCGACAATAAGCAAAGATTTCTGGGTTTCATGGTTCACATCTTGTTGGGAGTGTTTGCCAGCAATCTGCTTCATCTGCATTTAGCTCAGTTGGCTCTGCATAGCAACAGACACATAGCACCCTTTGAAGAATTTCCCTTGAGAAATTTATAAGTTAAAGGTATAGTTTTAAACAGCTAAATGTATATATTGTTGCTTTAGGGCCTCTTAAGTTAATGTAGGTGAAATTTTCTTTCGATTTAAAGGTCCAAGGAAAATGAAAGGAAAAGAATTACATTTCCTTGACAGTTAAATAAAGAAATAATTTTTAAAAAAATGTTCAGATGTTATTAAAGTTTAGGAAAAAACCTGTAGGATCAGTTTAGCAAAACTGCTATTAATTGTGTTGTTAAATTAGTCCTCTTTATGCTGTATAATGTATCCTGCAAGACAGATACACATATGACTGCATTTGTCGCATTTCTGAAACAGAATCAGCTAGATAAACAAACAACTTTTAACTGAAAGCAGCTGCAATAACCTCATGAAAAGGTGGTCTTAGGCATATTTAGATACCTTGCAGTTTCTGTTGTGCTTAGTGACTTTTATTTCATGTTTTCAGTGGTGAATTAACCAGTTCCCTGGGCAAGCTGCTCCAATGCTTAACAATCCCTTTGGTAAAGAAATTTTTTCTTTATGACCTTATCTGACACAACTTGAGGCCACTTCCTTTTGTTCTATCGCTTGTTATTTGGGAGAAGCGACTGAACCCCACCTCTCTACAACCTCCTTTAAGATAGTTGTAGAGAATTATAAGGTCCCCCCTCAATCTTCTCTTCTCCAGGCTAAACACCCCCAGCTCCCTCAGCCACTCCTTATCAGACTTATGTTCCAGACTCTTCACCAGCTTCATTGTCCTTCTTTGGATGCACTTCAGCACCTCAGTGTCTTTCTTGTAGTGTGGGGCTTCTCAGCCTTTCGTCTAAAATCAAGCATTGTCTAATGTAATACTTATGTAGTGCATGCATATCATGATGTTCCTAAAGTCCTGCTAATTTTGGGAAAGAGTCAAAATGCTGGAAAGCAATCAATGTCTATATGGTGTTGAAGTAGGTCTTCACAGAAAATGTATGCAGTGAAGTGCAGAGACATTTGAAGGTGATGAAGGCTCTCAGCAAGTACACTGAATTTGTTCTGAATTTAGAACTTAAAACAGGCTCTGATATTGAAGCTTGCTGGGAAGTGTTTAGGTTGTGGCTCGCTTTCCTTACAAGTCAAGCACTTCTTTCTTTTTAGGGGGGCATTTTAGCTGGAAGTTTTCTGAGACTGACCATCATATGTTTGTCTTCTTTCTTCATGCTGTGTAGTTTCCCCTATAAGACTTCTATTTATCTATTTTAGAAAGATATATTTGTTTATCAAGAGTGAATTTGATGAACTGTTTCATTAGTTTTTCCTTCTGTTGCTTTAAAAATAGAAATCATACTTTCAGGCATTTTGTGAAGGAATCCATCAGAATTCCTGAAAGTCAGAAATTAGAGAAAGCAGTCAGAATATAACTGTGGTTGCAAACTCCACAAACACTTCAAAATGTCATGTTATACCAACAAAAAGAAGCATAAGAATTTTACTTTATTTTCTCTGCTGCAACTTTATGGATACAATTGTATTATTTATGTTGAAAGTACACTCTTTTTATTTAAAATAAAAAATACTGCCTTCATCAAAACAAATGCATATAGTTCACGGTTTTAATTATTATATTATGAATAGCTCTTAACTGGAATTCTGTGGTAGACCGAATCTGCAATATCTCTTGCACCCTTTGTGAATTCAACTGCCACAAAAGTTACTTCACTGGTCTCTTGCTCTAAGGCAAAATCTGTTCATAGCACTTAAAACACTGGCAAACACACAAACTGGCAAACAAACTGGCAAACAAAATCAAGAAAAATTAATTTAACCATATTTTATCATATTTTAGTCTTGTAGGTCTTATTTACAAGAGAAGGTTGAGTATTCTGCTTTCATTTGGATATAAAATGCACTCATCTAAGTAAGCTCTCCTGTAAATTTGCATATCTGTTCCCCTCCAGAATTTGAAGAGACAGATTTCTATTATGGCTGTTCTTTTCTTCTTTCAGTAAAGTGTATTTTTGATTAACTGGTTAGAGAATGTGGAATTTAAATAAACAAGTGTTGAGCTATTTTAAATATTTTTAGCAAGTGGCCTGTACTGATTACATCTCTTTTGACTTTGAGTTACAAGTGTACCTCTCCAAAAACAAATTCTCAAAAGTGGTACCTCAAAATCTATCTCCATTCAATTCTTATTGACCATTCAATTCTTATTGAAAATCATTGTAAAAGTGGCCGAGGATCTTTACCCAGGAGATGAGTACATCAAAAATAGTTGCTTTTCACATCAAAATGAGAACTCCGACTCTTGCACCACGAATATCAAGGCAGAACATGACTTCTCATCCTGTTGTTATGTGATCATCTTTTTAAGATGAAGTGATACAGTGTATTTTGATGCCCTGATACCAACACAAAAGCTGTGTCAAGAATGAAAAATAGTAGTTTTAATCAATATGTAGTAATATTTCTTGCCTGAATGTATATAGAATCACATTTTGCTGGGGTCTATATTTCTAACTGAGGTCAGTATCTTCTGGCACTAGGAAAACATGATGATATGCTAGCTCATATTATGCATTGACAGAAGAAATAGTCAATACAGGATAGCCTAAAGCCTAGAGTTCTTCATCTTTTGCATTTTAGTATGGCCAAAAATATACTGTAAATAGGATATTTTTATTGTGCTCACAGGACATACTGTAAGCTGTGGAAAGAATGATCTTTTTCCTTATTGGAAGGCTTAGCAGAGTTTTTTTGTGCTATGTCTTTCACTGCTGCCAGAACAGCACAGCAAGAGGACATAGCTGGAGGAGAAGATAGATGCCAGGATGTCCCTGCAATGTGATGGCCCTCAGAAGTGTCGACTCGGCTATGCAGCCACAAACAAAAACTAGAAGCCTATTGCTTCTTTCTAACTCATGGATAAAATCTTGGAAGTCTCTTACTTTTGAGCACCCTACAGACTCAGAAATGACAAGGCATTTAAAAAATAACCTTTGAAAGTACTTTTAATGTCATGACATCTGAGATAATCACACAGCTTCCATGAGCTTGACTGATGCTCTTAAGAGACTGAAAATGCCCAGATGGGGGTGTATAGTCATGTAAAAGAAAATTTAATTTCCTGGAACATAAGAAATACAACATTTTAGCTTATCAGGCTCTAAGTGTATGACACAGCACAACTCAGGAGCAGACAAGTAAATTGACAGCACAGACTTCTGGACAGCTTCTAGTTCTGGTTCAGACTGATCTCTGTGGCTGCTGTCAGCACAAAGGCTGGGCACTGATTAAGATACTGATCAAAAAAAATGCTGTTATGTGGCCTCATTCAGGTGTCTTAAGAGAGTAGAGGCTCCACTCCCTTAATTTACCATGTTGGTGAAAGATGCTGTTGTAGCTCCTTAATGTGTTTGTTCCAAACCAGTGAATCTGCCAACGCATGTGCAAGGCATGGCAGGTACAAGGCCACGTTCAGGAATCAGGCTGACGGTGGGGATGAGAGGAGAGAAGCATGTAGTGCAGCTGAAAAGGCAGTGTCAGCTTGAGATGAACAACAGGAAGGAAAAGGGGTGAGATATGAATAATTTGTGGAGGTCTGGAGATTCTAGACATCTGCAAGCAGGCAAAAGTTTGGCATGTTAGCAAGTGCTTATTGTAATTCTTGTAATGATACTACTTCTCTACATTAGCTGCTGTGCAATGTGGCTACCATTTCAGATTTCTGCAAAGGAGGACAGCACAATTGCTTCTGTAAAGAAGCTTCATTTAATTTTATAATTAGGCACATTTTACAAAAGTGAAAATTACTAGAGTCATATGTTTTTTGTTTAATGACAAACTAGATCTCAGAATGTAATATCATGAGGGTTAGTTTTGGTTTTAATTTATTTTTTTTAATCACAGATTTCCATTAGGAATAGATTAATAAAATATGTACCTCCATGAACTACTAAAAATAATACATAAGAGTGAGGGATATGAGAGCTTTGCTATTTCCAAGCATTTCAAATGAAATACTTTAAAGCTGGGATGCCATTGGCAAAATCTCTAGGTCTCCTGCCTCAGTATTATGAAATTAGATTGTAGCAAAGTAATTTTATGTTAAAAAATCCTACTGTGTCTCTTCAGTTGTATTCTTTGTTTTCAGTTTTGTCAATTCATTGGGGGTTTCATTTATTTTCTGTGAATAAACACTGAATAGCTATATTTATGTATCCTTAAAACCCACTGTAAATTAGCATGGTACCACTGAAGATAATGAAGCTGAGCAGGGCTGTAACAGCTGAGGTTAGATAGCCTTCTTTGTGCAAAAGAAATGTCAGTGTGGGACAGGGGCTTCATCTTGATGAGAGGGTGGGATAACATTTTGGAATGTGAGCCAGAAGACAACCATTGTAAAACTCAGCCTGTGCGATGCATTATATTCCCTCCATACCCCTCCTGCTCTTTTCTTTCTGTAGCTCAAAAAGGAGCACTATCCACAGCCCCATTACAACCGGGAAAAGAGATCTCTTTAAAGATTTAACCACTTTTTTTTCTGCATTCTGGCTTCTGTTCATTTAGATAAATAAATAAAAGTTCCCATTAGTGTTGTGTAATCAGCCTGCAATCAGAAACACAAAGGGAAAATACTGACTGGCACTTGAACTATGTACTACTTTGTCCTCTTACGAGGCAGTATGGCAGCCCCTGCTCTGACGATAAATAAAGAAGGATATTGAATCTTTATCTAAAAACTGTGCAAGAACTAGCTGTGTACCTATTTCTGTTCTTTGGGTACCTGAATGGTGAAAAACCTATTGATAGCAAAATAGATCACAGAGGTTTAAAAGACTGAAAGATAGGCCAAGTGGTTGCTAAGCTTTAGATTTACAGCTCTCTTTGAAGACCTGACTGAAATCATAATGATAAAGGATTTTTGCTTGACACGCCTGCTATGGTTTTGTGAGACATCAAGTATCTTAGGCTGTGTCTGTACCTATGTGCTGAACTCCTGGCAGCATATTCCTGGGGCTGGTTTCTATCCACGTGCCAACAGTGGTGGTATTTTCCTTTAAAGAGCACTATAACAAAGGACAATACCTGTTCTTCTAAATGGTGAAATTAAGAAACATCAGCAGTTTCAACTCAGTTTCACTTAAGAATGATATCCTTGATTTTGAAACCCAAACGAAATTGAAATAAATGTTTAAATCAGACTTTATCAAAGTTGATTGTGATTCCATGTGTTAGAAAGTAAAGGTAAGGTAGTTCGACAAGTAGTTGCAGTTTGTTGTTTTTAGTAATTGGTTCATTTCCGTCTTTCTTGTAAAGTGCACGGCAGTCCATGGCTGCCTTTTCTGCTGCATGAACGCACAGTGCTGCTTGTGTTTCAGTACAGGCAAGACGAACAGAACATCCAGTTAAGATCAACAATGAGATTAGGTCATATTTAGAAAACATCATATAAAAATCAGCCAAGTAAGCCAAATAGACAAAAGTAATGTGAACAAAAAATCCTGACCTGAATTCGCAGTGATCTTTCAAGCAAGATAAGAGAAGGAATTAATTAGCCTAATCTTCGGGTGGAACTGCAAAGCATATACCTGCATAAAACTGCATGGCTGTTGCCTACGTGGAAAAAGTTGACTCCTTAGCGAGGGCTGAGATGTTCTCCAAGAGGCATCCTTCCTATATTTTCTCGAATCTGTAGCCACATCAGCTGTAATGCTTTGTTGATTTCCTATCACAGGCTTTTTTTTATGATAGTGTCACCAGATAAAGAGGATTCTGAATTGCATCATATGAAGTCAGATTTCCTTACTCCTGGCGGTTTTTCTGTAGCAGATGTTAGAGAAATTACAATGCAAAAAAATTACAAGTGTTCTTCTGTTCTGCCCAAATTTGATATTGACTTTTTAGAACTCAGCCCCCAGAGACCCAATGAATAGGTGGTTTTTAAAGTCAGTAGAGTTTCTCTCTGGCCCTTAAAGCTAATGTATGTCTGTTTTAAAGTGCATGAGCCAGCTTACAGCTCTCGCCTCCAACCTTCTGTAGCTGACATTAGGCCATCAGCAAGAGGGGTGGGTATGAGAAAATTACTCTTGAGATCCCCACAGTTATAAATTCTATCCCATTTGATAAACAGACCAGAGATTACAGGTCCGAGGGACGTGTATCTTAGCCTGTTTTTCCACAAGCATATACCTTAACATAGATGAATTAGGGCATGACATTTTGGAGCCCCACAGGTACCACATTTCCCCTGGAATTCCTCCTCCAAATTAATAGCTTGGAGAAGGGGGGAAAAAAGAAGAAGAAAAGAAAAAAGAGGAGTTAAGAAGAAATGCCTAATTTTCTATTGGTGATTTGTCCTTCAGCATGAAATTATCCCATCAGGACATGAACAAGGAAGAAATAAGCTTTCAAGTATCGCAGAGATACGAGTTTGTTTAAGCACTTAATGTAACTTGATGCTGACAAAATAAGTTTCTCACTGAATACAAAGGAAGGAAGAGTGAGTTTATAAGATTATAAGAAGGTAAGAAAAGCTGTACTTGACTGGAGCAAAGGACCATTCAACTCAGTATGCTGTTTCCAGTAGTTGCCGTATATGAACACTTAGGTAAGAGTACAAACAGTGTAAAAATAGGATTCTTCCTCTGATCGCTTTCCCTGCCTCAGGACTGAGCTAGATGCATTTAGCAAATCTA
Source organism: Gymnorhina tibicen (assembly GCA_013399875.1). NCBI lineage: Eukaryota > Metazoa > Chordata > Aves > Passeriformes > Artamidae > Gymnorhina > Gymnorhina tibicen. The sequence continues at coordinate 204,180 of VXAZ01002264.1, forward strand.
AATAGATTTCTTTTCCATTAGGTTTTTCAGTCTTCCCTAGAGTCCATGTAAAATTTAGAATCTATTATGTCCTCTGGCAAGGAGTTCAACAAGGCTGTTATTCCTTATTTTAAGTGCCATCTTTTAGTATTTGTTTTCACCCTGGCTCCTGTCATCTCCTTTCTAAACTGAGAAGTCCTTGTTTACTTAGTTATTCTATGCTTGAAAGCATTCTACTCCTGTAATAATCTTTATTTCCCTTATCTGATTTTTTGTTATTATTTTGTTAGGGGGGCAAGAACTGCTCATAGTGTTGAAGATAGGGACTGACACAAGTTTAGATGCTAACTTATGACTCCAAGTTGGTGTCTAATCATATTTTAAAGATGCTTACCTTTTTCTGCAACTGTAACCAGTTCTGTTTTTTACTCTGATTCTCAGAGAGATTTTGAAGTTTGCCTTTGAAGCACAGAAATGTTATAAATAAATTACAGCCATATTAACTGAGTGTTTATGAGTCATAGCAAAAATCTTCAGACACTGCTCTACAAAGCAAAGCCTCTGTTTACAAAACAGAGAGTCCAAATAAACACTCCAATAGAATTTTGTCAACATCGAGTTTATTTTTTTCTTAGAATCAAAACTTGCTACTAGTTTTAACTTTGTCACAAAGAAGAATAGGTGAATTTTAAAAATTAAATAGGGAATGAATATCTAGTAAACTGATACAAATACTAACAGAGCAGCAGCATCCTCTCTGTTCTGACCATTAATGCAGCCTGTCTTCAAAGTCAGCTGTGCACTTCTGAAATTTTTACACAGCTTTTAAATCTGCACAAGATGTTGCTTTTTAAATCTGAAAGTAGAATCACATCTGGATTTTGCATGGCACTGCACAAAGCAAACAGACAAAAAGGGTACGAGAAGATCTAATTAACTCTTTAAATATTCAAAAGCTCTTACCTAGCTTCAGGAATATAAGAAATGCTGTGTACTGCAGAGGTTTGCACTCCCTGTCTCTGTTTCTCTCTTTATAGAAAGGTTTCTCACAAGTATCTAAGTCAAATATACTTGATGTTAAGATTCCTTGTCTATGCAAACGTGAATATGCTTTGAGAAGGAACATTTTCTGCTTAGAATGCTGTTCTGGAACTCTTAGTGTTGTTTCCTGTGTAATCATCTGGCGTAATCTTCCTATATCAAGAAGAAAAGAAATCAGTCTAATTTCTGAACACAAAACTGCATATCTGTCAATAGAAAGTAGGAGATTATACAAAGGAGAGGATATGCTCCCTAAAAATTGCTTTATCACTAGTTAGACTTGGTAGACACCTGAAAATATTCACTTTTTAAAGTTACCCTATGTATAGCTTTTCTCAATTGTTTGGCTTAGATGTTTGAGTCCCATTTCCAAATAAAGTGGTTCAATGGATGCACTTGATTCTGTTAAATAATTAGATTAGACATCTAGTCTACATTCCCTGGCTGTGTACAGATGAGTTACATGTACTCTTAGTGTGTCATGTGAATTACAGTAAGGAGGGGATGCAGAAATCTCTGGCCTGTATGATGAAAGACAGATCCTTGAGTAATCTGAGTTATTCACATAGGCTTGAAGTTCTTGGGTCTCTGATATACAGCTGACAAGACATCACAAAATGGGACTCTCTGTTTTTTAATCACATCAAACCCATGTATCCTAAATGAACTAAACTCTCTAGATTACAAGAAGGATGCACAGTTGCCAAATTTGTAAATCATCAACATGATTACAGCAGTCTATATGCATTTGGCAACCTTCAGCCTTCAAGGAACATACTGGATTCAAAAAAGCCATAGGATCCATCTGTGGCATGGCTATCAAAGTGGTGTAGTGGCTGGGGTTCATGCTCTGACTGATCATCACATAAGCATTCTCACCCCATCTGAGTTGTTAACACAGCAAACACATTGCATTTACTGTTGCTGTACCAATGGTTGTGACCACGGTGACAAATGACATCTGCTGCTGAACTGCATGTGTGAAGATATAGCCATGTTCCTGCCCAACAGGGAATGATAGACTGTTTCAAGTCTCCACACATCATTTTTCACATTGCATGCAGTGATGAAGAGGACCCTAACTTCTTTAATGCAAGGGACAAAGCAGCAAAGAAATTGCTGATTATAGAAGACAGAATTTCTTAGCTGCTGCCAGCAGAATTGGGGAAGTCTTCAGTCAGAGCAGAGGGAAAATCCAGAAGCAAATATGGGATTAAAAGAGGTAGGAAAGGGTATTACTTGGGTAGCAGTCTCTTGGAAAACTCTATAAAACATGCCTCCGCTTTATGTCTGACATTGGACAGCTTGTTCCCCCACTCAGGTTGGGAGCTAAAGATGCCAGACTTCTACTGTGAAATTGCAGTGAATGGAGGATGTATGCATACATCAAAAAGGGGTATATATATATTCTCAAGACGGACCTTCCAGCATGAAAGTCCAGGATAAAATTCATTACCATAACTATCTCTTTCAAAATATATTAGAAAGTCTATTTTCAGAGTGCAAAGCAGCAATAAAGCAGCCATTTCCTGAGCAATTTCCTCTGTGTTTTATTGAGAGAGGGAATGTATGGTTTTGTCTGTTTGGGATATTGAAGGAACAGCTCATGTCTCCAGAGGTGATTGAAGCAGTGGAATGTATTTTGAAGTAATCAGCTTGGAAGAAAAGGATGGAGAAAGATAGTTCTGTCACAGTTGAAGGTCTTATAGAAGGAGGGGAGGATGCTGAGAGTTGAAGGAAAAATAAGACTGCCAGCAAAGGCAAAGGCAGCATCCTGTATGACCTTTCCTTCATGATCAGTGGGACATCTTCTCAGAGTGTTGTATGCTCCCTTTCATTTTTTTAGAGTTACCTCCACCATCCAGTGCCCTCTTGCTTCCCCTGCCATTCTCTGTAGGAATTTATTGTCCCAGGGTGAAATCCAAAGAACAGCAGGGAGACAGTGTTTGGTGCACTGTGGGATCCAGTGTCATCCACACTGAAATAAGTGTAAAAAGCGTGGTGCATTCTTCTGGATGTGAATTACAGATTGTGATCTCCGTACTTCCCAGCATCTTGTTTATAAAAGTACTGGTTTTTTCCCCAGGTTATTCTTGTTATACTTTAATTATAAGCTCTTTAAAAATGTAGGCTAAGGTCACTAGCTAATGTTCATTGGTAATGCTAGATGGTACAATAACAATTTAAGGTGGCCTACTAATGTTCAATTACAGTAATTTGTTTAGTGAGCTGAAATGCAACATTAGGAAAAAAAGTGTATTATTGTTTTTCCCTTTATGCTAATGTTTGTGAAATGTTAACAATCTTACAGTTAAAAACTGCTTTCTTCAGTCTTCTGTATTGTCTTATGCTTCATTTTGTGACTGTCCCTATTGTATTAATTTCAGAAAATTAAAATTCTTAAGAAGTTCCATGCATTATTTTTAGTTCTGAAATGGATGCCATCCTAAATTGGGTAGAAAAAAAAGATGTCATATCTTGCTCAGGGCCAAATTACTATAGTTTTTTAACTTATCTAGTGTCAAAGTAGCATAGAAGTTAACGTTTCCTTGCTTAAAAGAAGCCAATGATTACTTATAGTACTCAAGCATGCCCTCTCTAGCTGGTTATTTCAGAGTGCTGAACAAAAACTGGAGCATCACTCCTTCATGGACTGATTGGTGGTTAGAAAAAAGCTTTAACAAAAATTAACAGCAGAAATAATGCTCTTGCAAAATGTATTTAACTATGCTTGTATATGCAAGTGCATGATAACTCCCTAATTTACTAGTATCGGAAAGATAGAGTAAAATTTTGGAGTTGCTGTTAAAAACCCTTCTGGAAAATATGGTCCAAAGTAATCAAACAAAACACAGATTATTAAGGTAGCATTCTTAATTTCTGAACTGAAGCTCTTTCAGGAAAGTCTGTGTAAACAGCACACATTATGTACAGAGAATCACCCCAGCAGCGTGATTTGAATAACTGAATAACTAAATCACTGTTTCTCACTTGGCAGTCCTTTTTGCTTTAAATCTACCTCTTCTCCCTTTGTGTGAAAGGCATCAATTTCCAGTGTTGGAGGGTCATGCCTCTTGACTGGACCCAAAGACCTATTGTTAAATGATTTTGATCTGCTTTTTTCCTAGGAACATGATTTCAGCTAGTGGAGGAGTTTGGATCTGTCTGATTCTATGTGCAACATCAGGATGACTTGGATAGGAAGCAAAAAACACTGCTGGGAAAGCTTTTGTATATGTTCTTAAGGGGGAAAATAAGTGTTTGCTTATCTGCTGTGTTTAATTGAGTTGGGATTATAATTGTTCAGGTTTTCATTCCCGACTGTGTTTGTAATGGGAAGAGTATTTGCAGTGTGTTTAGTCTTCCTGGGTTTCACTGTGTGCATTAATCTAGCTTCATGAAGGATTTACATTTTATATTTGCTCATCATATTATTTTTACAAGGAACAAAAAGCTTCCAAATAAGCCCATCAGGCAAGGCTATGAACAGTTAAAAGGAAATGATAGCTGTTATAGTAAGAATTTGTAAATTGAGTGTAGCAAGGTTGGCAAGAAAAGTCAGAAAAGTACTTATATTCTCAAAGAGTAAGTAATGGTTTAATAGTAGATGGCATGCAGAAAATAATTGATATAAAAGTTTACAGGATGCTTTTATTCCCCGGTGAAAAACACAGAAGAAAAAAAACAAAAAAGAAAGAGACCAAAAGTATGAAAAGAGCTTCAAAGGCAGCAAAATGTACATCAGGGAAAAGGGGAATTGTTCAATTTATGCCACTGTTTTAATAGACCTAAAGGATTTCACATGACATGTGACCTTTCAACACAAGCCAAGATTTTTGTACAGGCTTTCTATTTTGGATAATAAACATATGTTGGACAAGTAAGTCCCTCTGGTATTTAGATAGAAATGTCAATTTTATGGTGGAAAACGTAGTGGCTTATGTATAGTAGTGGTTGTTGATATCAATGGATAAAAACAAATGGATTAGTTCTGAAAATTATGGCCAATGCTGTTATGGAAATATACTGGTAAATCATGAACTGGGGGATGTGGAATGGATCTACATGTGGAACAAACAGAAATCTGACTTTTTAAATTATTTAGCTGTATTTCTCTATCTCCTTTCCTATCTATCTGTACAAATATAAGCACATACAGTATTAAAGAAAGAGGGAGAGTTCAGAGTTTAAAGAAAATCCCCCATGGTCATAATCTAACCTGTAGCATTGGAAAAATAGGAAGAAATGTTACTTGAGGAAGAGCTATTCTGTAAATAACTAATACATAGTGCTGCATCTTCTGCTGAAACTGTTACTGGCTGTAACTGCTGCAGAAACTGCCCTAGATGGGCAGACCACTTATGGGTTTCATCTTTGTTGCAGTGTTTTGGTTGTTTTTTTAAATTTTTTTGAGACATTTGCTATTTCATGTTTTTGGTGTTTCTCAGCATTTAATTTGTATCTAACTGAAGCATGAGCCTTGAAAGTTGCATTTTCTGAGATATTGATTATTTCCTTTCTAAAAAAATAGAAAAATACATCATCTATCACTGACATTCACAGAACATTAACTAAGTTTTAGTTTATCCAAATTTATCCTGAGGTGCAAGTCATTTTTAAACCCTGTATTAGTCAATCAAGTCCACCTTAATATTCAGATCATCCATTTTACAGGTTTCCATTGGTGCTATTTGTCAGAAGATTTAAAGTCACTTGAAAATTTGTGCACCATGGTGAGCTTCAGATATCAATTGCCATTTTTTATTTTTCTGTGCCTTTTTTTCTCTCTACAGTCATTCTCTCCTGTTTTTATACATACTTCCTTCTTTTTGGTATGATTCATGATGACTATTTTTAAAACATATGGTGTTCATTGTGAGTCATGAGGATGAGATCCTTTACCCATATTTGTGGTATGAGATTATGAAATATTTTGAGAAAAGCTATTCTTTCTCTGCACCAATAGATCTCATGGATCACTTCCACAAACACATATATCTCCTCAGATCCCAATGCATCTAGGACCTTCAGAGCCAAAGTGTTATGCAGACTTACACTAACTGTAACAGTAAAATGATTTAATCTATTTAATGTAAAATGTTTTAATCCATTGATAAGAAGATCCAAAGAATGGATCTTATCCATTTTTCCCCTAAAGTCAATTGAGTATGTCTTACATTGTATGCTCAACTTATTTTGAACCTATGTATGCTTTCAAAGAACTTTTATAAACTTGTTTTCTTACTTTGGTGCTTTTTGTAATGGATCAAGGTGTAGAAATATTGAGGATGTATAGGAAATTGGGCTACTTGCTGGCTTGGGAGCAATTCATATTAGCTACTGTCTACTTCATCTCCTCTTATTGTTTGGAGTGGAAATTAATTCTCCAATACCTATAGTGCCATGGAAAACATAATCTACTTTTTTAATAGCTTGTAGATCAAATAACTCGACTCTGGGAAATGGGTTCCAATAAAACTCCATTTTGTTATGCTGGGCAGCAAATCCACATTATAGAAGCTATCTTCATTATTCACTGGTATTTTCCTAACTTAAAGTTTCCTTCAAGTAGTGTTAACATTTGATGATGGAAAATGAAGGCCAATAAGCTGTACAGTGTACGTGCTTTGTAAAATGAATTGGCCTCTTGGGAACAGAAGAGCTACAACTTCAGTGGTAACAATTATATCTTTATGGGCCAAGACAGAAATAAAATGTTGAAATGGGAAATTAATGCAAAACCTTAGTAGCAAAATTATCAAAAGCTTAGAATTGGAGCATGTAAAAATCGTTGTAATATATCAAAGCATCTGTTTATGAATGATCAGTTACAGGGAAGCTGAGAGTTATAAATAAAGTTATATTTTCCCATTTTCCTAACATCAAATACTGGCTAAAATTTTTTTATTTAAAATGTGCATTATCTGGGTTTTACTTCCTTTTTGCTCAGGTTCAATTTTCCTCATTTTTTAAGGTAATAATTGAACAAAGAACAATTCATGAGTCGAAGTCCACTCCAATTTCTAGTTAAATCATGGATAGACAGTGATAGAACATATGGATATGAAGACATATTATTTGGACACTGTAAGTTTCAGAGTAATTTATAATGCTATATTAGATGTGATACTTTTTTTGTCAGTCTGCAGAAGCTGTCAAAGCAAGGAAACAAAAATCAACATGAGATGAGAGTGGGTTCCTAAAAATACCTTAAAGAATATCTGCAAATCTATACTGTGGTAATGCTCAAAAATTTATATAAATCTCTGCTGGTCAGTGCTGGCTGGTGTCACTTTGGGTTTTTTTTTTTATTTGTTATTCTGTTGTTCATTTGAATTACAAATGAGTCTATGATAGCTGGCAGCAGTCAGCAATAGTGTATACAGGGATGCAATATGCTTCATAACCTTTATTAAGAAAGGTTTCCATAAAATCCAAAATTGTATTAAAAATTCCCAGTTAACTCATTGCCCATAGGAATTAAAATAGTCCTTTTTTGATTTATTTAATCTGATTAAACTTTTCATGCTATAGTATCTGCATGCGTGTGCAGTGTGTGTATATGCCATGTGCAGGACAGAAAACCCATTTTTAAACAATTTTAACCTTCCATTTACTGAGAGGCAAACCTTTGGTTTTCATAAATGCAAAGCAGGTGCCATTCATTTGTGTACACCTGACTTTACATATGTGCTGGAAAGACTCTACTGTGTATCAGAATGGACAGAAAAATATTAATTTTTGTGTCAGAGAGCTCCAATCTCAACTCAGGGTGATACCACTGTACTCCATTTTGTATGAGCACCTTAAATCAAATAAACATACAAACAATCTCTCATTCTACTTAAAATATTTAGAAGTATGTATGATAAGATTAAAAGATGTTGTGTCTTCCTAAGGTCTGGCAGAATGTTTGTGTCAAAGTGAGAAGCTGAAGACAGACGTATCAATAGCTCCTTATACTTCAGCATTGCAAAAGCATATGAATAGCAAAACAACATTTTTCAGGGAAAGCAAGTTCCTGCAAAATTTTAAGGTCATAAAAAAGGCAAAGAGATTTTAGGTTTTCTGGACAGTGCCTGGGGAAAGATTAGCACTTTCAAAGAGGATCCACTGGAGTCAGCAAAATGAGTAGGGAGCTGCAAGAAGCCAATGCTTGCTTATTGCCCATTTAGACATGTAATAGATGATGGGAAGTGTTGAGATGGGGAACTCATTTTAAAACTCAAATCTTAGAACTTCTCAGGCATTCCCTTGAAATCCCCAGCCTGAGATGTTGCCTTATTAACAGGTATCTAATTAGAGTCTCTGAAAAGCAGTTTTCAAAAAATTTGAGGTAGTTTCTTTGGTTTTTATTCAGTGTGTGGCTGCAGCCCCTAATTCATACTTTGAGGCTGAGTGTTTCTGTTCACAATGTACAGGTAACTAAATCCTTTCAGATACACGGGGATCAGGGAAACTAAGGGTTTGCTTGTAATGCTTCAAGTGTCCCCTTTCTCTTCTTAAAGGACAGACATAAGAGTAAGTTTAAGTCCCAAATCCATGTCTTTAGTCATTTTTCTATCTTTTATGAAGTCCTGAGAACTGATTGCTAGTTTTTTACCAGTAGGGAGGCTGTGGGTAGTTTAGGGAGTTGGTGTAAGTGATTTATCTTTAATTTTGACAGCTGACAATTCTGATTATTTGAGAGAATTAAGAAACATGGTGTTAACTTTGTAGTAAAACCAGAACTGCTGCTGAAAATTGCCAGCTGAGCAGTGGTCAGCCCAGTAAGTCAAACGGCAGTTGTTCCTGATTTTGCAACACCCAGATTAATGTTAGTTTTGTGGGAAATTTTTCATCTGTATAGTTTCTTATTTTGCATGAAGTTCACAAAAAAAAAAAAAGAGAGCTAAAAACAGATACAGTAGAATGATCAATAGGTGGAAAATAGTAACCACCCCCACATCGATATATTCAGCATTATGTGTTTAATAGGAAGCTGTTACTATTGATTTATTTTTTAATTCACCATCCCTTAAAATGGTTTGCACTTTTATAATGCTTTTTTTTTGTCAATATGTTTTGGCAAATTCCTTCTATCTGATCTGTGCAACAGAGCTGGTGCTAACACAGATCAAAGTGTATCAGATGTTTCACCGTGCACAGCTTAATGAAATGTGACTTACTTAATTTTTAGCAATTTAAGCATCCAGCAAAGTGTCATCAAGGGGTGCTGGTGTCAGACATTTAGGCAGAGCACTGAGCACACCTAACTGAGCTCTTTGAAGGAAGGGCTGGGGCCACCCTCTTACAAGGAACTTGAAGGGCTGGCTCATGCAGCCACATGTACTCCAGGCCACTGAGGTGGAATGAAAATATCTGATTTTGAGATGTGTGGTCTTTTAAGGCTTTTGTCTCCTACCTAAAGGCTAAGTGATAGAAATCCATTACATTTCATGGGGCCAGCTCTGACAACATCTCTCGTTCTGAAAAGTGCCCGGTGTCATCATAGTACTCTGATTATCTCCTGTGGCTTTAAGAGGAAAGCGTGAGAGAAGTTCTTTTATTTTGTTCTTCTTTTGTTGTGTTAAAACATGAGGCAAAATCTTTAGTACCAATTATTTATCTCAGTGGAAGTTATGTTGGCCTTTTACTAATGCTGCCTGCCAACCCTCCCTTAGAACAGCGGTGGAGGACTTTATTATTTAAGGGATGAGAGGAGATGTGTTTCTTTTTGTCTTGCTTTATTTTGTCTTTGGTGATTTTATTTAGCTGTGCACTTGCTACAGTAGTTCAGGAGCCCTTGAGAATAATACTATTCTTCACTTCAAATCACTCCTTAAACACAGAAGTTATCTTTGTTGTGACCATGTGGGTTTGCTCTTGCATGTGAGTTGATTGTTAATCATCAGGCTGCTCATTTCTATTGGCTTCACAACCAGCCTAATCAGTTCGTTACTGAGCTTAACTAAAGTGTTCTCTTCCACTCTGCAAGAAAAGTACTTCTGAAGCAAGCAGATGGGCACTTGACTGCCTTTGCTCTCAATGTGTACTGTGTGCTGCACTTTAGATGGATGGCTGGCACTGATCCCAGGCTCTTCCCTTCCTGAGATCCTGTATTGCTACATTTCACGTTCATGGCTACTGAGGTTTACATGTTCATTAAATAATGCAAGGCTAAGGAAGACACATATATGCATGCAGACACAGAATCTTAAAAAGAAAAAGAGCTCTTACAGTGGTTTAACTTCTAATACTATTGAGCATATGAAGACAGAAAGCAAAACACTTAGTGGAGAAAAAAAAGGTAAACTGAATATTTTTATCACTTTTTCTCTGCTTTCTAGGTCAGCTTCTCATATAGAAGATTAAATCATTATGACAAGTAAATGCATTTTGCTGTCTGATTTTTTGAAATAGCATGACAGCCATGTTGCTACAATGAACTTGCTTTGATAATTGAACTAGATATATTTTTATCACTTCAGTATTATCCTCTACAAATTGTCCCTCCCTCATCCAATAGAATTTCAGTATTCTTTCCTCTCTCCCTTAAAAACAAACAAAACAACTGTATGAATCCCTTCACACACATACTTGCCCTTGCAGGAAAAATCTAAACAAAGAAATATTATCGTCGTTTTATAAAAAATCTATGCAGGTAAAAAGGCCAGTAATCACCACATGTGGATTCAAGTCCAGCATCCTTACATTGTTGCTCTGGTGTTTGATACACTTCCATTCATTAATGAGGAGTAGCTGTTAAAAAATTTAGTCATATTTCAGCATCAGCAAGTTATGTTTTAGACAAATAGTGTTAAAAATGCTTTAAGATTGGCACAGTTTACTGCTTTAGCAGTAATGCAGTTTTTGTTCATCAAGGAGATTCAGAGTCTCAGACTTTGCATTTTGATGAACTTGGAGGTCTTTTCCAATCTTAATTCTTCTATGATTCTATGTAAATGCTACAGAAAAGAGAAGAGATTATGTCTTCTGTCTGTTGCTTCAGAATGTTTGTTATTGAAAGCTGGTCCAAATCTAGTGTAAGGAAGAACTTGCAGATAAATATATTATTAAGCAATAACGGAGATTATGAAGGCATAAGGTGTATCACTAAAGCTGGTAATTCTTTCATTTTCACAGTAATGATTTAGGTAAAAGACTAAAAATAATAAAAAATAGGTCTGTTAGCAGAACTGTGGTGTCATACATTGTCTAAGACACAAAAGCTCACTATTCTTCGTTTAGAAAGGCAAATATTTTTAGACACATGTCAGTTTCCTAACTTTTAAAACACTAGGAAAGGATATTCTGAGAAAGTCAAGATGGAGCTATCAGAACATTTCAGAATGAAATGTTTTATTTTTTGGTAGAGGATTTCTTAGAATTGTTTTAATGTTATGCAGTATAAGATAAAATGGTTTCATAACCTCATGTTTCTATCAAATTTTGAGTGTTCCCTCCATATTTTTTTTTAATTCTTTTTTTACTCTCTGTTGACTTAAGATTAGGAGGAGTCAGGGACACGGAGAAAACAATTACACAATTTTCTTTCTCATTTATGTTCCTAATCCCTGTAAAATGTCAAATTGAAGGTGAGAAAGAACCTTTTACTACAAGTAAGAAAGAAATACAGCAGCTGCAGGCAAATGCTTTCAGTCAAACACGGATGTGTTGTTTTTGTGTAGTCTGTCATCTTGGCCTGGAAAAAGTAGAACCTGGTCATGTGAATTCTTCTTCAAAGAAAGTCTGATTATTGTTCTGTAGATCAACTTCATCATACAAGGTCAATCCAGAGGTCCTAGTATTCAACAGGGATATTTATTCAGGCTCCCATGGGCTTTGGATCAGGAGGTGAAAAGGAATTCCAATTCTCATTACCCAGTGAGAACTAGTGGAGTTTGCTTCAAAAGTGAAGCAGATATTGATCTGCTGTGTGAAACTCCATTACATGGTTTTCTAAACATTTGGACTAAGCCCTGGAATTGTTATACAAGGTTCTGGCTAATATGCAAGTCACATTGGCTGACCAAGTGTGAACCTAAAAATCCACTGAAATTTTATAGCCTACAAATCCTGGCTAACCTCCTTAACCTTATTTCATGCCTAGCTAATCAATAAATATTATGCTGGTGTATGTTTGCTTGGTGATAGATTCTACTAGGTGTTAATGTGAAATGTTCCTATGTGCTTACCCAGAGAAAGCACAACTTCAGAATCAGTCTGAAGTGGCTCCAGTATAAACACCTTGACCCCTTGATTCAAGGCTTCTCCACAGTGTGAGAATGCAGTTTTGCAAGCCTGAAAGTGAGACGTAGAAACTAGTCTGGACCTGAGTTTTTCTTGATAAAGGAAGGGGAGAGAAATGGCAGAGCTGCCTAGACAATAAGGATGAAATTGGAGAATGATGGCTTTGGTGCTCCTGCTGCCCTGGAAAAGATAGAAGGGCATAAGGATGCTGTCTCAGCCAGGTCTGCTGGCTTGAGGGGGGCTGGGAGTAGGTGCCCTGGATCACAGCCTAACCCTTACCTCAGCCTCAGAAGTGGCAGCAGCAGACCTGTTTATTTCTAAGGTTTGCTGCCAATACGGATGATGTTTGTACCATGGCTGTTGCTGTTTTCTCATCTGTTGTCTGGAGCAGCCACCCAGTTTGTCCGTGCCTAAAATTTACTCTGTTCTTCCAGTACTAATTCCTTTTTTGTTTTGTTTGGCTTTGAGAGATATTCAACACTCATTTATCTCCTTGCAAACTCAGTTGAAAAGACACATGGTTTTTAAAAGACTTTAAAAATACATTCTGAGGATTGATTGTGACATTTCAACTGTTCCTCCTATTCTAACATTGTAATTACACTGCTGGGTGTGGGAAAAATAAAATAAAAATAAAGTAAGATAAAAAAAAAATCAGCATGGTTCAGAGATCTTGAAGTCCATCAAAGATTTCAGAGAGCTTTAGTTCCAGAAAATCTGGAAAGGTTTGCAGGAAAAATTCTCAAAGCAAACGTTTTACAAAGAATCAGTAACAATTTAATCCACATTAAATAGGACAGTAACCTTATAAGTGCAATCAAGTAGTGGTGTTAAGTGTGAAAGTTTTTAAAATTTTGCTCAGAGTGTGTTAAATAATGATGTACTTAAATAATGTTCATTTTGATTCAATAAACTTTCCTCAACATACAGGATTACATCTAAGAAGCATGGAAGGTAAAAAGTACTTAACATTAAACTCAAACACTTGAAATCTTAATTTGCAAAGGATTGAGGTTTTCTTATACTTTTCTTATTAGAATAATTTCTAAAGAATTCATATATCTTTGAAATAATTGCTTTTTATATATGTTCACATTAGTGTCCATGGAAAAGTTCCAGCATAATAAAATGTTTTCTAGGACTTTTATTTCTTTCAGTGATATAAGGTCAATTTCCAGAGGAATCTTGTCTTTTCTATAGAGGGAAAATGCCTGAAGTCACAATGAGGCATCTTCCTTCATAAAATATAATAAAATTGCCATGAAAAGCAAACCTTTGTGTAACCAGTATATTTTGACAATTCTAATTGCTTCAGATGTTCAAAATTATGATTGTGAGCAGGTGTCAGGCAGGTATAGCAAAAGGATTTTTTTCCTTCATTCATTGTATATGAAAGAATTAGAAAAATAAAAGCTAGAAAGATTGATTTTTGCTATCTGTTATCCAGTAATTCAGTAAAATTGAAATCTGACATTTGTTGACTTAATATTAGCAGCAGTCAGGCACAGGCAGAAAACAATGCATTATACAATTTTCTTTCTGACTTATGTTCCTAATCTCTGTAAAATGTCAAATTGGAGGTGAGAAAGAGCAAATCTCCTGTGCAAGAATGTAATGAGAGAAACTCTTGCCATGTGACCAGCAAATACTTGCAGAACATCATTTTTGCTGACAGCAGAGCAGCGATGTTGTTTTCCTGCTGGTAAATCCGAACACACCAAATGAATTTTGGTGACATTTACAGCTCATATCTCAGCTTTTCTTCTTCTAGTCTCATGTGTAATACTCTCTTCCTGATTCCCTGTTCTGAGGCAACATACAGTGCAGACGCACTGAAGTGTGCTATTTGGACAACTTCTTTCAGGCTAACTCCCTCAAGAATAGCTGCCATACAGCTTGTGCTTCATTGCTTAGTTATAAAATAGAGCACACAATGTACATGGCCAGGAGAAACAAAAAAAATTAGTTAAATCAAACACAACTGGTTTATAACCTTTCGCACCCCCCTCCCCACTAATTTTTTGTTTAAGGCAAACAGCTTGATAACAAGTGAACTGCCTAGGAAATGTGAACCTACACTGACATCAGCTAAAAGTGCTGTCACAAAATTGATGCAGGTTATGCAGTTCTTATGATCTGCTGGATATTAATATATTTTGAAGGCAAGATAGAGCATTTCACTCAGCAAGTCTATTCTTTACTTAGTCCTACCTTTCTGTTTGCTCAATGTGAAAAAATATTCCTTTATTGCATTTTTTTCTTTCAAAATCACCTGGAAAAGCAGTGTGCTTTTGAATTCCTCTTGCTTGTTTACTTCATCCTTTTTGCACTTAATATGATTTGGATAGACAACATATTTTCAACAACATTATGTGTTTGCATGTTAGTGGGTGTTTGTGAAAAGGCTGATTTGTTTAATGCTGCTCTAAATGGCTTTTCTCCTTTTTGTTGTGAGAACTCTTATTTTTTTGCCAGAAGAGAAGGTGAGAACTTTACAAACCCAGCTTTTCTTCAAGTTAGATCCTGGGTTTCTGCTGAGAAAACTGTTTCAAGAAAGGCAAATTGTTTCCACAGAAAATCACCTTATCAAAACCCCAGTTATTCATCAGAAAAGGTTTGGATGGAAATTCTTCACCCAGTCTCATTTCCTTCTGCAGTAACAGCTATCTTCAGTGCACAGATCTTTGAATGCCTTCCAGTTATATCCCTCAAAGATTAGAGATGTACCCTTCCTTAATGGTTGTCTCATTTGTAACTGCCAGGTCAACCCTCAGCCCTCAAGTGCAAGTTCAGTGTTTCATAACATTAATTTCTTATAGCCAACTTAAAAACTCGGAAAACTGAAGACATTCTCTTGAAGCAGCGATGATGTAGAATCCACTGCTTGTATATTTTTTATCTTCTTTGTTATTCTATTAATTTACAAAACTTAAAAAAGAGCAATGAAGGAACATATTTAATGGTGCTTGCCTTTTTTCTCTTCTTCACAACCCTTCTTTCAAAGTTCTATTTTTAATATTTTAATGCATTAATTTTATTAATTGTAAATTTTATATTTAAATGATTTCTCCATATTATAACTAACAGAAACTAAATAACTCTTTGTTGAGCAGTCCATCATGCAATTATATACACACTCTTCCTTGTGAACTCTTCAATAGTGAGATAGTACAAAATTATAAGATATGCGTGACTTTGAATGACTTTTTTACTGATGGATAATGTGGTGTTCATAGTTGTCATGAAATATTATTTTTAAACACTGTGTTCATGGTTTCAGGTTGTTACCAGCTGGTAAGAATGTAAGAATAATAGGGATCAAAATGACAAGCAGCAAGTTTTCATGAAGAAATTGATGTGTGTTTGGAGATAATGCTTTACTTCTAAATTTAGAGATTTTAAAGCACCTGTTTTCTAAAAACAACTATAACAAACACAGCAAAAGGGAAGAGTAGAAACTACTGTTGCTAAAGCCAAATGCAGTAAGTTAGATCTGTGGCTCAGTAATCGGCACTGGAATCTTTCAGCAATATCCAGAATATTACAGATTCTGGGCAGGTTCCTCAGCTTTGTCTCATTCACACTGGATGGGCATGTTAAAGCATGAATGATTTGACTTTTCTACTCCTGGCTGCTTTTACTTTTTGAGATATCCATTTCTGCCTCAGTTCTCATGTGGTAAGTGTAGTTTCTTGATAAAGGTCCCTGGCAAATTTCATGACATTCGTCATGAGTGAATGAGTCGGTGAGACTGTATACCCCTGAAAAACAGAGGACAGAATCATACAGGAAGATACAGAGGTTTGATCACATTTTTCATGCACACAGGGCTGGGAAGGCACATTGCACTGACCAGAACTGTTTGAACATCTTTTGCAACCCAAATGAACTTGTTCTATTGTGTGGCATGGTGTCCTAATTTGCGGATTTTTAGTGCTTTCATGTGCTGTGTGACTGTCATGTCATGTAGAGGTGGAGCAGAAAAGGTGGATGACCAAGCACACGTTTTCTGAGGTTTCTCTGCCGTGTTAGCAGGCCTGCTACTAATTGATACCTTTGCTCTTAGTGGCAAGGAGAGTGATTAATCTTTGCACTGAATTGCTATGGCACACCCCCGCCTTTAAATTTAACACACTTTGAGAGTCAGTCCTTCTAAAGGATAGTGTTATTCATTGATCATTCAGGGTTTGCTACACTTGGCATAAGTTTCGTCAAGAGTTCAGGACTTTTTCTAAGTCTGGACCTCAAGAGACATAAGATTGGCAGGAGAAGTAACTACTGCCATATGAAATACCATGGCTTGTACAGCCAGTAAAAACAAAAAGAATTAAAAGTCTGGCTTAATGACTGACAGAGAAGAAATACCAAGTCTTGTACAGGATGAAAAAGGGTGGGCACCATCTGCTACACTGTGGAGTAGGATTATAAAATATGCCAGTCATGCCATTGCTGAGAAAAGCAGAGAAAATGCTGCATGTCACTGCATCTGTTATCACAGGTAGAACTTTCAGGGAAGAAAAAAAATGCCTGATACAGTGCAGAGAAGCTGCTGCTGGTGGTTATGTGAGTTTCAGCACTACTGAATGTTCAAGCTCTAGATTCCAGGGATAGTCTCCATCCTGATGGAGAAGGAAGCATACAGACAAATGCGAGGGAGATCTAATATTTTTCTTAGTCTTTGTCAATAGAGAAAACATTAAATATTTCTACTCTAAGAATTTCTTTTCCCCATGTAATATCATATCCATCCTATTCCTAAAATACTGGCTTTGTGTACAAAGAGTTAGAAAGCTCCTTGAATTAAAAGTTTTACAAAGGTTGAAAAAGTTATTAATTCTACATCTACTCAGAGAGGCAGATATTTACTATCCATGACATTCAGGTTCTCAAGGGACATGCATTCAATACAGCAGCAGGATTGTTGGTAGCATGTTTTTGCCAAAGAGAGTCTGGCCAAGCTCAGAGGACAGAAGGCCAGATTTTCCAATGACCAACAGCTGCATGTGCAGAGAACAAGGCAGATTAAAGGGGCTGGGGTGCTCGGTACAAACGTGCATGTAATACCCAGGTGAGTCCTCCTAGTGCTCTAGAAAAGGGGTATCTATTTTATTCTTCTTTGATAAGGCCTGGATCAGTGATGCTGGACTGTTAATATTGGAAAAACTGAAAGGTGGAGATAATAATAACAATATCAATCTGCTTTCCTACTGCAGTTTAGAGTGCTTTGAGGGATGCAATTTGGAGTACTTATGAAGGATGCTTTGTGCATATCCTGTCATCTTCTTTTCTAGCCTTCTACTGTGTAGATATCTTTATAAAGGGCTTTACGATTAAATTTGAGTTTCCAGAAATATCATTTTACTGATCACTTGGAAGAATGTGGGTTCTCTTCTTCTCTCAGTTCTCAGTGAATGATAGAGATTCATGAGAAGTCAAAGGAATGGTATTGTCCTCAGATTTGACTGTGACAGAGACACTGGTTCATATTGTAAGCTTCATAAGTCTGGGAATGCTAAAAGAAGGAAAGAACAAACATTTAACTGTTTTTTTCCTGTTGAACATTTTGGTTTTATCTTCTTTCACAAGTATAGCGTATTCAAACCAGAGATCATTTCCCAGAGAAATACCAGTTCCTGGTGGTATATACAGAACATCTACAATTTTTAGAGATTTTGTTCCATGTGAACCCATGGCAAGAGCACTGCTGATCTTGGCTCTGCATTGCCATTTACATGGATGCTGTGTATCTGAGCTCAGAAACACTGCAGTTCATTTTTCATTAATGTAAGTCACCACCAGACCTGCAATCATTTGACTCATTGAACAGTGGGTAACATATGTGTTTTGAAATAAGGTGAGAGATTTGATTGCCCTTCTCTTGACCCTGCCTTTGCCCTTTAAGTATTTGGTTTTATTTTGTTGCAAATCTAGATCTATTGCTCTGTACCCTTCTGGTTCTGTCTGCTGTTTCTAGAAAAGCAGTTTCTATAGTAAACCACACAGACTCTTAAGATAAATTCATATTAGCAGATTTGAGAAAAAAATACCATTTCCACAAGAATGTTGATTTCTGTACTGATTTTAAAACAATAGTACATAAGACCTAAAAGATATTTTGACATATGAATAAGAAAGAAATTCCTGGTCCCATTCCTAAGGAGGCAAAAGGGGAAAATAATACAATAACTGCCAAAAAATAATAAAAGTAATCAAACAAATAATCCTCAAAATGAAAGACCTTTTGATT
The DNA here is from genome assembly GCA_013399875.1 of Gymnorhina tibicen. Taxonomy (NCBI): domain Eukaryota; kingdom Metazoa; phylum Chordata; class Aves; order Passeriformes; family Artamidae; genus Gymnorhina; species Gymnorhina tibicen. The sequence continues at coordinate 222,679 of VXAZ01002264.1, forward strand.
TTTTTTTAAATTTATGTACATGCACATATATTATGCATACTTCTATTATGTATATTATATATGAAATATTAAAAAAAAAAGAAGCTGTAAAAACTGCTAGGAGAACTTGGCAAATTTGCAATTATTCATTCACAAATTGCTAGGAAATTTTTGACTCTACTCTGTGTTTTTTTGAAAGAGAAAATATTCTGCCTTTCAGATCCCAAAAGTACAGCTGGTCAAAAAAAGCTTTCTTTTCACTAGAAAATGAATCATAATTTATATGGCATTCACTAGGAGGACATAAATATGGAAAGATAAGTTATCACTTCTTTGCAAATCCATCATTTGAAAACCATATTTTTTCAGTGACTTTTATCTCAGTAGGAAAGAATATCACTTTGAAAAGAAGAATCTCTTTCTAACAGATTTAATTGGACTGTATTAGGTTTCAAAGTATATACCGTTAATTTTATTCTTCTGCAGTGACACCCTTAGATTGTATTGCTTAGATATATAGATATTTAGAGAAAAAAAAACATAAATTGATTATATTAGAAGTCAGGATTTAAGAAATAAGTTTAGAGAGCATCTGCAACATGAAAATCTAAGAAAATAGGAATTCTGCAATTAAAAGTGAAGTTTATTGTGAAGAATATCAGTTTTGGATGACTTGGTGACTTTTTCCAGTGAGTTAGAATAATACATATTATTAATTTTTCTGTCTGGGAGATAGAAAACATGGCTGAAAATGGAAACTTCCTGGGGGAAAAAAAGAGTTGAAAACACACAAAAAAAATTTATTACCTGTGTTTTATATTAAAGATTTTCCAACTAATAATGACAGTGTTGGTGGTTGTGTGGATAAACATGATGATCCCTTAGCAGCATTCTCTAATTCTTTGAACAATTATGACCTGCTTGACAGAAGACAATCATTCTAAGTAATAATCTGCTAGCACAAAGGGCAAATTTTGTCCTGACATTTGGAGTTTCAACATTTATTTTGACTATTACTGGTGAAGAGAACTCCACACTTCTTGTATGTATGTAGAGAAGCTGTGGGACTGATGGATCCTGCAAGAAAGATGGAGGGGGACTGTTTGCAAGACCATGTAGTGGCAGGACAAGGGAGAATGGATTAATACTGAAAGAGAGTAGATTTAGATTAGGTAGTAGGAAGAAATTATTTACTATGAGGGTGATGAGGCACTGGAACAGGTTGGCCAGAGAAATTGTGGATGCCGCATCCTTGGAAGTGTTCCAGGCTGGATAGGACTCTGGGCAATTTGGTCTAGTGACAGGTGTCTCTGCCCATAGCAGGGGTTGAAACTAGATGATCTTTAAAGGTTCTTTCCAACCCAAGCCATTCCATGATTATATGTATAATTCTCAAAAGCATCCTTCAGAAGCCTTTGCAGAATTAATTATATTCTGCATATTGTCAATTTTGTTAATGTTGTATTATATTTTCCATACCAGGGCAGTGGAAAATAAAAACAACTGAAAGCACAGATATGGTCTTTCCTGTGCTGTCTGTGATCAGCTGGGGGCAAGGCTTAATACACAGTTACTTGTGCTAAATTGACTCATTATAAAAATATATTTATAGATATCATCTAAGATATACAAAAAAACAGAGAGACATTGTAGATTATTAGGACAGTAAATAAGAAAGTGCATGTGAATATGTGCATACTCATATATACACACATTTTTTTATATCATGCAGCCACGTAACTGAAGCTTGGGGCTTGTTGTTCTCAGCACTGAACATATTTCCAGTAATAAACAATTATTCCCACAAATTTATTTCCTATATGAAATTATTAGATGTGTAGTCAAGGGAAAGGAAACCTGCATTGCAGCAAATTACCTTGCTCAAAGTCATGCAGTAAGTTTGTTATTGATTAGTGTTCCCTTTCATAGTCAGACCAGTGATACATCCTTTACATAGCAACGCTTCCTCCCCAGGAATGGTAAGAAGGAAAATATCCAAAGTTCTTAAAGGCAGTGTTTAAAAATGGAATTGTTTATTTATGGTTTTTACCAGTGAATGCCACCTATTTTAGTGTTTATTATTTATGAAGAAAAAGTTGGGAACTGAGTTAAAAAGTGCCGAGGAGTAAGTTGAAAAACTAAATAGAAATGTCAGTCCACTCTAAGTAGAGATTTAAAGTTCAGGTAAGCAACAAAGGAGAGCTGGTATCATAGTGATGCCTCAAAGAGGCCCCATTTGGAAACTTCTTTGTTTTATAAGGAACACTTTACTTTCACAGATAATATAAAGAATCATTTATATCCTATGTTTTTGCTGTCAGTATATGCCTTCTTTTGAATACCCTTGATAGATGTTACTAAATTGCCTTTATTTTGCTTAGATATTATATACAAGAATCCCTTTAACACAAGGATTGCAGTTCATTCTAGAAGATCTTTATAAAGTATAAAAAAATGGAGCATTTTTGATCATTTTTGCCGGAAATTATATTCCTCAGTTTACCAGGAGTATTCCTAATGATGGTATGATATGGTGTTTATTGATTTGCTGATAAGTTTTATGTCACAGTGTGATATTGTGTGGTGCTCTCACCACCTGGGTGAATTACAGCATTTTTTGGTGAATGGCTGCAGACTCAAATATGAGAAGGAATCTATTGTTACTCTGCTGTTGCAATGTGGTTCATCGGAGCCCACAAGTGTATTGAAATATTCTTGTAATGCAGAGATCCTAGTGTAACACGACTTACTTTATTAATATGGTGTCCAAATATTTGGTGTCCTTTCTGCTTTAAAGTAGGTTTTTTTTCAGAAATTTTAATAATAAATATTAAAAATAAGACTTTAGGAAAATTTGGATATATCAGGCCAAACCAAATATCAAAATGATGCCCCCCCCTCAAATCAATACTGTTTGATATTTTACTGTATATTAGAGGATAAAAGAAATTAGTAGTTTCAAAGGCACTTTTGCTTTTGTAAGGGCAAAGGGCTTAAATTATTGTGGGTTTATTTTTCCATAAACTGAACTATTTACATAGAATATTTAGGGAAACAAGACAACCTCTCAGAGTATTTATCACCCCACTGTTCCTTAATAAAGATGTGGGAAGATTTGAAGTAGGCAGTTAAGCTCTGCAGGGCACCATAATCAGAGCTGTCAGGTGTAAAGTACTTTGTTCTCCCTTTTCTTCAAAGTTTATGTTTCCAGGAATGAGCTGAAGCTCTCAAAACTGTCATTTCTTTCTACCTTTGTAGATAATTTCATTTACAGACACAAACAATATTGTTAGAATTTTTTATTTTATATTTTAAGAGAAAATAAACTAAGTAAACTAAAGGATTATATTAATTTCACTGGGTAGATTCTTATGCCAGAAACAGCTTAAATGCCTAACAGAGATTTCTTAAGAAATAGTTAATTACCGAGCATCAAGACATAAACTGGTCCTCCACATCTAAGTCAGAAGCTTTACTAGGCCCTGGATGGTCATATTCAGATGTATTTATTAGGAGACATGGGTGCCACTTCACAAGTGGCTCCAAAGGCAGGCAGGGAGTGAAGAATTCCTGGGACATGGCTTTATACACTGTTTACCAGTTGTCATCTGATTCACACAAAACCACCTGACACTGATAAAATGACATGCTAAGCTACTGATATTACTTCCTATGAAAGCCCAAATCAGTGCTTAGAATGCCTGGAAGTTGTCCTATTTCTCATGATGCAGGGTTTAGTTGCTCCCTGAGCACACTTCAGAGGTTAGAGAAGCTGCTCATGGCTTCTTTTGATGTTTACTAGTCGTACAAGGTCCGACTTGAATCGTAAACATATGCTCTGAGGAGAATGCAGATCTACTATCAACAAGATTTGGAATTATAACTTTGCACTGACAAGTGACTCCCTTCAAATTCCTAACGTTACTGTGAGTTTGTGTACATCTTTCTCCTATCTGGCCCAGATTAAATGTGGGGGCTTTTTTGTGGTTTGGGTTTTTTTGGGGGTGTTTTTGAGAACTGAGAATATTTTCTATTGAACACACAAGTAAGTGGGGGGATTATGCACTTCAACTGGCGTACTCAGAACATGCAGCCTTGGAAATTAAGACTAAGGCACCACATCTCTAGCAAGTTCACAGCAATACTGAAGTACCCCTATGTATGCAGTCTGTCTTAAAACTTTACTAAAACTTCCATTTTTGTGGAGGCCCCTTGCCAGACACAAGCCTCATGTACAAAACAGAAATCAACAGCATTATCCCAAAACTAGAGCTTGATTTTTTCCCATGGACTTCTGCAACCTCTAGTTGAAGATGCAGCAATCTTCTTGCAGACGGAGGCTATGGATAGTAGATAACAAGGCTTCAGAGAAAATGAACACATATATTTTCCTCTTTCAGTAACTGCCTATGGTGTGGAGATGATTTTTTAGAACCACTTCCAATTATCAGTAAGCTAAAAGAAGCTGGAAGTGGAAATTGCTTATGCCCTGAAATAAATGAATTGCTTATGATGGGCAGTATCAGCAAGCTGACTGCGATTTTTATATTGATTCACTTAAAGCTTTTTATGGTTAATAAGCTGAGAATGACAAGTACAAGGAATATTATTCATATAATTAATAGTGATTTAGAGAGCCTTTATCCGTAATTACGTTCATGTTAAACCCTTCCAAGCACTATTGAATAAAGATCTAAAGGATGTGTTTGAGCAAAATTATATCGATTTAAACCCCAATTGTAGCTCTTTGTCTGAGGTCAATTTTAGTTCTTTGCTGTTTTATACTGGTATTAATGATTTCTTTTCTGTTGTTCTCTGCATAACATTGCACTATGTGTATACAAAACAAAAAACAGTTGGATCCCCAAAGCTGTGACTAAAGCTATATAAAACTGAAGCTGTATAAATTAGGGTAGGTTCTGAAACAAAAAGTCTGTAAAAAGGACTTACATCTTCAGTGTGTCTGAGAATATAATGAGAAGTGATCTCCCCACTCTCTAAAGGAATACATCTAAAGCACAACTAAATTTAATTTGGATAAAGTATTCAGGCTCACTAAATACTCACCCAAAATAGATGAATGCTTAAAACAGGGAATTATCTTGGCATCTGTGAAGCAATTACTTGGTCTGCAATGAACTTCCAGTCATATGTTGAGAAAAGCCTTTTTCTTTTCACTATTCTTCTGGTAATATGGAGGAGTATATAGTTCTCCTACCTAACAAGGCTGACAAATACTATTGCAAAATTTTAAATTCTCAAATATTAAGGTAATGACAACTTAGGACTAGAGCTTTGTACAGTCTCAAAAATGCACTAGGAAAATGTTCGATAAATTTTGTGATCTCCACAAGAATAAGAATGTCCTAAAGGTCTTTGCTACTTACATACAATGACACCTTTACATTTTATCCTGCACAGTTAAAAGGACTATATGTATGAATGTTTCCAGTGTACAGTTTTGAATGCTTACATTGTAGTGAATGGGGAAGAATAATTTAATTTTAGATGTGTATGTATATATTTATTTATATACTTACTTACTTACTTGACTGCTACCCTAGCCTATTGCAGTATGCCAAATAAGATGGCTTTTTTTCCCCCAAAGATTTTCTGTATATAATGGTATATAACCTATTCTGTATATAATTCTGTATATAATAATATATAACCTATCTTGGAATTCGAATTCCACTTTCCATGCTAGATTTTATTGCAGTAACTTCCATAAGTTACAGTGTAAACAAACAAGTGGGGGACTCCAGAGAGGATGGCATTTCTTTGCAGAAAATGCTAACTTTCATCAGCAAAAAAACCCATGCCTCCTACTGAAAGGTAATGTTCTAAGGCTGAGGGAGAAGCAGTTAAGACATAAGCAACCCCCTAGTATTACTTTTTAAAAGTGGAAAAATATTATAAAAACTTGTTAACTGCAGTCTGTAGAATAAGGTTTTTTAGGCACTGTTCTTCAGTGATACCAGAATTTACTTGCCCTTTTTGTTTCACTTGGGCTAGTTAAGGTGTCTGGAAAAAACCAAACAAATAAAAAGTAAGGAATTGAAAATATCCTCAATAACCTCTGTGAATGTGAGGGTTAATTAGGTGTATGTAGTAGCTGTGTCTAGTGACATTTTATAGAAATACTGAGTAACGAAGTACAACATTTGTAAAATTGGACAGTTAGTGAATAAAGTTACATTTGTTCTACTTCCAAAAAAAAGCCAGAGGACCTAATGAAACATATCTATTTAAATATACTATGGATAATTGTCTATTCTCAGATCAGTCTGGTACCTCTTTGCATATTTTGATATTAATGCTTGTTTAAAGCTAAACATCATTTGACCCAAGCTGTATATTGCTTGGTATTGAACACACAAAGAAAACAAAATCTCTGTATAAAGAAATGAATCAAAATGCTTTTACTTTGGAAAAATTGCTTTTTTGATATTGCCTTCTTATAATAAATATGAAAGATGTGATTTATAGAAGAGAAAGTACTGAAACCAACAATATATAAAGAAAAAGATCACATATGCAGAAAAAATATCATTGATGGGAAAGCATATTAATCACACACACAAGCAGGCACATATATAGTGGTTTGAAACCAAAGTGTTGAGTTGTACCAGATTTTCCATAAAATAGAAAAAGTAAAACAAATCATTATTCTTTAAAGGGACAAAATATGTAAACGTAGTTATGAGTAAGGTACTATTTTTTCTTTAACTGTATTCTTTGTCTCTCTGTTTCCTACTTTGAGAACCTCAAGTGACATCATGCCAGCAAAATCAGCAATGAATAATGTACTTTTTATGCAGTTCTTTCCTTTGAAGAATCCAATGTTGAAATATTAATTAGTTTTCTGTGTAAGTCCTAGATAGCTTTTCCTCAGCAAAGCCTTTACAGAACAAGGGAAAAGATTTATCCCCCACCATCCTAAAACTCTAAGTAGAACAGGCAGTAAATGGTGTCAACATATTTTGAACTAACTAAAAAAAAAAGCATATGATTAAGTCCAAGTAGAATTTCAGTCTGCAAATACTTGCTGGTCTCTGTGGCTCTTATGAAATGTGGTTCATTTCTGGACTAATTTCTTACGGTGTTTTGAATCAGAAAAACCTTGCTTGCACGGTTAGCTTTTATTGCAAGTTACATACAATTCAAATTCTAAATATTCCTATGACTTCTGATCTCTTTCTATGACACACAGGATGCAAATTACTCGCAAAAATAAACTTTTATATTAACTCTTATTGAATTAGCACTAGTCAATATTCTAAAATTTCACCTACATCAGATTTGGAAATGTACATATGTACACACACACACTTTCCTAAACATTTGGACAGAAATTAAAGACTATGCAAGCTTTATGCACCGATCATAGGGGGAAGGGGAGGGAGGGGGTTCTTATAAATACGAGTTAAACATTTTATTTATTTCTGGGTGTTTCCTTTTAAAAATTAATACTGTTGAATCTGGATGGATTAGCTTCTGAAAAGTCAAAGTCTCAGTGAAGGCAAGGAAAAAACACAGAACTGTAATTTCATGTTGATTTCTTGATCTTTATTATGCAGCCAGCAGGAAAAACTAAGAGGTAATAGTCTTCATATTTCAAGGCAATTTTTACTTGTTAGTATTATTATTTTATTTATTAACTGTAAATTAAGTCTGACAAGTTTCTATATGGTTTTGAATTCGTCTTATACTTCAAATTGCTTAATTGTTATTGAGTCTTCCTTCATGAATTTACTGTCTTGATTCTAAACTGTTGGATGTTTTTCATCAGCTAATATATAGATATATCAAAATTACATAAACGTATAAAAATGCAGTAATGCAAGAACTATTCTTTTAAAACATGATGTTTTAAAATCCTATAGGACTGTATCAGTTTTGGAGACAAAATTGTAGGAGGAAACGCTCCAGAATGAATGCCTCCTCCAAAGGGAAAGGGCCTCGCCCTTTCCTCCGCCAATGAAACAAATTGCTAACAACAGGTGAAAAGTGGAAAAAAACCAAACTGTTTATTAACACAGAACAAAACAGGGCAGAACAGAAAAAAACTCAAAATACAACAAATGCCTGGAGAAGGAAAAAAAACCCACGGGCTGGCAACTGGTCCCCTCAGTCCCTGGGAAGGGGAAGGGGAAAGGAAAGGGGAATACACACAGCGCCCTGGAGCAGAGCAGATGGAAGAAAAACCTGTTGATCCTCTGGCGCTGGTCCTCCTCCTCACAGCAGGGGAAACAGTTTGGCTTTCCTCAGAGTTCGGACCAGCCAGGGCCACCCCGTGGGCTTGCCGGTGCCACCCCGCAGGCTCCCCGGACCAGAGAGAAGTGAAGGAAGGCAGGGAGGCCACGGGGAGGGAAGGAAAAAGAAACCAACAAAACCTTTGTTCCAGCTAGCGGGAACAACAACACCACAAAAAAACCCACCAAAAAGCAGTGCAGTGCCCCCGGTGCGCTCCCTCCAGAGCACAGCCAAGGCCTTTGGAGCCAGAGCCGCTGGACCCAGCCACTGAACCGACCCGCACACGCGTCCATCTTAAAGATACAGCGTCCTTGGGCATTAAGCAGACGGGTAAGGAATAAAGAAGCCTCATAACATCACCCCAGGACAAGGACCTTCAGAAAAGCTGTATCTTCAGCATCAGAAGATCTATAGCTTTTTAAAGTTGCCAGAGCTGCTTTTAAAATAAGTTGGCTTTTTAAAGCATGCATTTAAATGGCCATGAATATTACATTTTATGCAGATTTCATTAGCATTATTTTATTTTACTTAAGCAGGAAAACATTGCCATATTTATCTGACATGTTTTGGTTTAACTGTGCATGCATTTGCTAAGGCAGACAAGCAGTCGTCCTAATTGAACACTAAGAATAGGATGCACTTTGAAAATATGAGTATGTGTACTTGGCAGGTTGCTGAAACAGGGAAATGTCAGCTCTGTAATTTGCAGTTAGTGCCATTCAATACCACACTGGTGAAGCACAATTCTGCACTTTCATGTCTCGATTCAGTCAGGTGTCTAACAAAAAATGGAAGAAAAAAAAAGGAAAAGGAAAAGGAAAAAAAGGAAAAGGAAGGAATGGAAGAGAAAAAAAATACTGCATTTGTATTGCAGTGATGTCCTGGTTTAGAGTGTATTCTATTACCATGAGCTGTTGAGACCAGGTGTAGCAATGTTCCTTGCCTCCTCCCTCTGGACTATTTCCTGTTAATGGGCCCATCAGTGCCTTGCCCCATGACTCACCATCCCATTGTGAGATGCTCCGCCCAGGGGGAAGGAACCAAGCATTCCCACCGGGATAAAATCTGGGATCTGGAACAGCACAGGCAGCCTTGCCTACCGGGATCCCAGAGGACAAGAGCTACACACCCACCACTGGACTTTCTGAGGAAGACCAGACCCTCCTATGCCACTGGCTGGACCTTCAGAGGAAGACCAGACCCTTCAACAGAACCATCACTCCAGGAGGGCTGCAGTCACCATTTGATTGGACTGTTACCCAGCCCCTGACTGTCAGGGGGTCAGGTTTGTGCTCTGACTTTGTCAGTGGGTTGTTCTTTTTTGTACTGTTGCACTTATTTTATTTTTCCTATTAAATTGTATTTCTGACTTGGCGTTTCTCACTAGTTTGCTTTCAAACTAGTACATGTGGTCTCCCAAATAAGATTAAGAGCAGTTACTAAAGATATAGACACTTGCAGGTGTCAAGAAGTTTGGTTTCTTAGAAATGGATAGAAAGGTACAGAAATGTAACCAGACTTTTCAATAAATTCTTATATATTCTAGTCGGTGCTAGATTTGGCATGATTTGCAGAGGGGAGGAAATGAATTTTTAGCAAGGGAAGGCTCCAGGGTTTTTATTTTCTGGGAGAGCTAGTAGTGTAGAGCTTGATGAAAAAAAATTAAGTGCTTAAAGAGATTCAGTCTTTAAGCCAACAGATTCACTTGAAACATAAGTGGTGAGAAATAAGCCACAGCAGAAACCACTTTATTCTTGCCAATACCCAATTAGACCTTTGGAATAACTTGTTCTCAGTTTGGCTTCTGGTCAGTTACAGAGGATGCAATTTGAGTACTTTTTGTTTCTTTACAATTGCCTTTTGTAAATAAAAATGTTTGTTTTGTTTTTCTCCCACAGGATTCCATGTGGTGAGGGAAGAAGTTATTAGCTCCCCTTTCTAAAATGATTGCCTATTTAAAGCCATTTAGAAGCTACAGGCATTTTCTTTAAATTCTATGAAGTGTATTCATATCAACTCTGGAAAACTTAAAGAATTATTTGAAAACTAGGAAAAGGTTGGGGGCCAGTACATTAAGAAAAATTCTCTTCATGGTTTCTCTGCACTAATTTAACTATTATTTAAAATGTCCTCTGGCAGCATTTGTAACATTAATTGTCTAATGATTTTCTCATATTTAAACCATGGTAATTAAATTGTGCAGAGAGTATTTCTTATTCCTGCTGCAATAAAATGTTTTCACTTGATTGAAGCTGAACTGCAATTTGGCCTTTATGTTGTAAAGGAAAAAAAGCCACAGGACTGCTGGGAGCAAATGGATCAATTAAACAATGTTCTTTTGTAATGAGGGTTACATCATTCTGCCAGTGATAAAAATCTGTAACCGAATCTGTCACTAATGATATATGCCATCTTTTTAGCCCCACGATGCTAACCTATCAGGAGGCAACTGCAAGGCTTAACTGTCTATTGATCCTTGCATATTCTGTTTCAGAAGTCAGTAAAAAAATGAAAAAGCAACTCATTATAAAATTTTAACTTTATGATCAGAGGCTACCAGAGGCTGAGAACAGCAATACGATTGGGATGGAAATATAATTTTGGGGCTTGGGGCATCAACCACCACTCTAGGACACCTGTTCCAGTGTTTGACCACCCTCCAAAAGTAGTAAAGAACCATTCCCATGCATCCTTACCACTGGGTTCCAGGGAGAAGATCTCAGCACCTCCCTCCGTAATTCCACTCCTCAAGAAGCCACAGAGAGCAATGAGATCTCCCCTGAGCCTCCTTTTCTCCAAACCAGACAAGCCTAAAGTCCCCAGCCACTCCTCACAGTTCCTGACTTCCAGCTCTTTCACCTGATTTGCTGCTCTCCACTGGATGCATCCAAGGACCTTCACATCCTTCTTAAATTAAATCCTTCCAGAACTGCACAGAGTGCTAAAGGAGAGGCTGTACCAATCCTGACTACAGCGGGATAATCACATCTTTTGACTGGTCAAGCAAATCCAAACAAACAAAGAAAAGCAAAACCAGAAATGCATTCGCTATTTCTTATGCAGTGTCAGGCAGGTGTTCTTTGTGGAAAGAAAGTCCTCAGCACACACAATATTTACTTGGAAAGACAAAACTGGAAAATAAAACCTGGAGATTTCTTCTATGCAAGTCTTTGATCTGTCCAATCTCTACAAAGACTTTTATCTCCTTGCTTACCCACTGGTTTGGCTTTAAGGATGATTTTGCTGATTGAAAAGGCTGCATTCAGGATTCCAAGCATATTTTTGAAGCACAGTTATTTTGGATTTGAGGAAAGGACAGCAAACCAATTAATGTGTTTGCTCAGCAAACCAAACCAAACCAAAACCCAAACCAAACAAAGCAAAATGCATGCCATCATGGTTTAACCTCAGCTGGCAAATAAGGATCCCTAAGCCTCTCACTTATCAGATCCCTCCATCCCCCCAGTGGAGGGCAGAGAATCATAAAGAAAACACAAAACATCTTAAGTTGGGATAAAACCAGTTTAATAATTAAAAAAAAAATACGTGATCACTACTAATAATAGTTGTAATGAAAAGGAGAGAAGGAGAGAGGAGAAAAACCCAAGAAAAACAAGTGATACACCACACAAATTCTCACTACCCACTGACCAATACCCAGTCTATCCCTGAACAGCAATCAGCTGCTCCCAGCCAACTCTCCCCAGTTTACAGACTGAGCATGACATTCTGTGGTGCAGAATATCCCCTTGGCCAGTGCAGGCCAGCTGTCCTAGCTGTGCTTTCCCTCAGGTTCTTGTGCACCTGCTCACTGGCAGAGCCTGAGACAGTGAAAAAAGCTTTATTTAAAGTAAGCACCGCTGAGCAACCACCAAAATGTCAGTGTGACATCAGCATTATTCTCTCTCTATATATATACACTAAATAAATAACACAGCACTTCAGCAGCTACTGGGAAGAAAATTAACTTAATCTCAGGTAAAATCAGGACACATACTTTCCCAGAATACCTCAGGATTGCCTCAAGGGCAGATTTGATCCTTTAAAAGTATTGGAAGGCTGAGTCCTCCTATGGTTTCTGTACAAGTTTGCACAAGGAAAGGGGATCTCTGTTCACAGACCTGCGTTCTCAGAGATGTATGAATTTTAGAGCTGACAAAACTGTGAGACAAAGTGTGGAGATGAGGTAATCTTTACATAGAGAGGACAGAGGAATATATTTCTCTTTTTCTGGGCAAATACTATCATAATAATTACTGATAATACATCCATTCCTAAATATTTGTGTTGTTCAGGTCCATATTATCCAAACATTCTTCAAAACCAACAAAATAAAACTGGAGATATCATAGGCTGGTAATCACAATTCAGTCTAGTCACTATTTCCTCATTTTACTTCAGATGGCAAACATAATTTAACCGGTTCAAAAGCAGGAATTAATCCTTTAAATTTCATTCTTCAGTGCATTTTTCTTCCTTTTTATCTGTTTTCTGTCAAGCCAACATAAAAAAATGTTATAGATAGTTACCCCTAAATTATACAGCAAATTTTGCATGTAACATTCAGATCTTGTTTATAGTCAGAGAAAGAACACCTTATGTATAAATAAACACAAGAATTTATTGCTAATACAACTGATATTTTAAGAGTCTAAGCACTATTAGTCCAAATCTGTTCCTCATAGAAAAAGAAAGAATAATCATGCGGTTTAAAAACTACAATTATATATATTATATAATTACCTTATATGAACCTACCCTATTTCTTGCAGTTATATTCACCCTTCCCCTTCTCCTCTGGGTGCCCTCACTCTGGTGCTGGTGATGAGTGCCAGTGTTAGCAGCTAATTGCCAGCATGCAAGTCCTTTGCCAGGAGGAATATGATATTTATGCTGATGGTTTCTTATTCCTCACTCTGGGATCTACTTTATATATTTTTCACATATTTGTTAACATATATTTATACATTTTTTGCTTTCTTCATTTGTCTGCAGCTTCTCATTCCATCCAAATTTACTGTATATGGTACCTATTACACATTACAGACCATTTCTTTGAACTCTTTGTTAAACCTAAAATCAGATTTATCAAGCTCCAGTTTTCCATGTCTTTGAGTATTTTGAGGAGGTTTGCAGCTGTGGGTTCTCCAGTGCCATAAATGCAAAGCTGAGTGGTTATTATAATTTATAATGGAACACAAAAAATGGAGCACAATGAAATTGGTATTAAAAATGGAGGAAGGTAAGAGAAAATCTAAAAAAAAAAAGGAAGGCAGGAAGGAAGGAAGGAAACTGACTTGAAGTTCAAGCCAAACTCTAAGCATTTCTAAGGCTCAAGGGAATGTTTTCCAGTTGGCATCCCTTCAGATTTCTCTTTTGTAAGACTACAGACCCCATCGGTGAACAGATGTCTTTGAGAACTTCTGAAGAGCTGTCAGTACCATCAGTATTTCTTTTAGCTGGCTGAATAAGTCTTACAAAGCATCAGTGAATCAGGCTTTTAAAATGTTATGTGCTGTGATTTGTGTGCACCATCTGAAATATCAGTCTTTATCATTTTAGGAGGTGTTCTTGCCCACAAGAGAAGAAAAGGCCATAAAGCTTTTCCTTCCCATTAGGGTTTTAAGTAGAAAATACATTGCTGTGTACATATAACACATTTGAGTAAAAGTTGCCCTTGGGACTTCAAATCATTATCATTCCCATATTATTATCTTCACTTCAAGGGGTTCAATCATAACAAGATCTTAACACAGGATTGTTGTTTGTTTTCAAATATTTGCTCATCCTTCTCTGATGTAGGCAACTAACTCTCACTGTTGAAAACTTATGAATTTGACAAGGCTGGACTGGGACAGATTTTGAGTAGAAAACCTCTGCAGTTTTCTTTGAGGGGGGAAAAAACCCTGAAGTGCTTTACAAAGTGGGATCATGATAGAGCATTGATAAAAATTTGTATTCTACTTGTAATAAAATTAAATATCATTTATTTCACCATGCAGAACAGAATATAAAAATGATATTTAACTTATGAAACAAGAATAATATGTAATTTATTATAATACCTTGTATTTTAATTTCTATATTTGTAATTATTATTATATTTCTTGTATGTCAGGCACTTGAGTTTAAATTTCTCCCTTGCTTATTGGCATGAAAAATACATCCTTACATCCCTTCTTTTTAGTTGTCTTTGCTTGAGGCTGTGCCTGCAACTTACAAAGACTATCAAAGGGAAAAAATGGTGACTGACGTTCAAACTCTACCGAGCTGGAGGGATACAGCATTCTTTCAAAGTTTACTTTAGAGCTTTACGTCAAGAATTTTTTTAAAAAATTCAATCAGTTGCAATCATCTCTAATACATGAAACAGCACTTGAGTTTTGCCGGTGAGTTTACGTTTTGTTTTCTACAAGACTTGCAAAGAGTCTCTAAAAGACGAGTGGAACAAAAAGCCTTTAAAGACCAATAGCAACCTGGAATTAAGGTTGAAGTGGAATATAACACTTTTTTTTGTCACTTTTTTGCAAAGAAGTAATATTTTGGGACACACAAAATGTTTTGCTTGCTGTATAGTTTCTCAGAAAGAGAATCCATAAAGTTTAATAAAATACTAATTTGGTCATTATAAGGATTATTTGAAAGTTAAAAATAGTAATTTCTTCCATGATAGGAAAGAGAAAAAAATGTGAAAACAGAATTTTTTAGCATTGGATTATGGAATCAAACACTAGGGGTTTGGTATATTTCCATTTTGGTTGTGGACAAATGTTCTTCGTTCCATCACAATTTAATAGTTTGCATCTCCTCAATCACTTCCTGGTTAATAGTGCAGGAGCATCTCCACATTTCCTTTTCTGGTATCTGCCTTTGTTACCTACCAGAAAGGATGGTAGAAGTTCCCAGCTATCTAGCTGGTCTCATATTTTGCATTGGCATTATATGCTGCAGTAAGAAGAAAAGCTTGACTCATGTCTATGCATATTTGCACAGGTTGCAACTTCTATCCTGTGGTCTCCAGAATCTCCTTCAGGGGTCAGACTGCATCACATCCTTTCTTTACACACCCATCTGAGCCCACAAAAAGGAAAGGAAATGTGAGGGAAATGTTTGTTTGAGATCATTAAAAAATAATCTTCTCCCAAAAGCACTTAGGTAAACTTCCATTGCAGTGCACTACTTGCTTAACTAGTTAACATTTGAATTTAGGTGAAATTAGAGTAGTTTTTATTAATTTGATTTCTGGTAAATGTTAAGAAATTCAGCACACTGTTTTCAGTGACAGCACTTTTCTTGAAAGAAACAACCGTGCTATTGTATATGATACATATCACTTCATCTCTGAGAAAAAAATTATCATCTGTATGAAAAAATGTTACATATTGAGCCTTTCTAACTTTTTAATGTCATTGAAATTTGAAAAGTGTGTGTCATTTTTTTTCTTATTTTTATCTTAGAAAGTAATTTTGTGAAACAGATTTTATGTTTTGCTAGTGCAAAAAGCCCTTTGAGAATTGATCTGTTGTGCTTTGCCTCAAAAAATTTTTTTATGGCACTCACAAGCAAGCTGACATACTTTCATCAACTTTTGTGTTATTTTTTAGAAGCAGCTGTTCCAAAAAACATAAGTAGAATCCACATTAAATGCTTTGCTTCTTGAACCCAGCCAACACAAAAACGAGTCATCCCTGCCAATCTACTGATTTCTTGCCTGTGAGGAGACGTATTTTCCAGAAACAGCATCTGTGCCACTATCATAAAGGAATAATAAAGTGTTAGAAAAGAACTAGAGCTTTTTCTTTCAAGAATTCCACAAAGAAAACTTTGTCCAAAATGAAACCCATATATCACATTGTGCCTTTACCTCTTCCATGCATGTAGTGTAAAGGCAAAAATGGAATCTGCCAGTTGTTTCAGTAGAGGACACAGTCAAGGTGCTGAGTGCCAGCTGAAAGCAAAGACAAATGCATGTAATTCTTTTGGGATATCAGCGAAACTTTGACAATGATTAGTGTCAAAAATAAAGACAATTCTCACTTCTGTGCAGTTGAAAAGTTGTTTATTGGGTACACTGAAGTTGTCCGAAAAGCCTCAAAAAAAAGCAGCGAGGGAAAAGAAAGAGAAGACCCCAGGCGCAGTGATTAGGCACCCAAGCAGTCTTCAGACTGCTCCTGGCAGGAGACTGAGCAGTGCCAAGGTGGATCCTAGCTGGAAGGGATCCGAGGTAGCAAAGTTAAAAAGGTAAGGGAGGCCATGCCTTGGCACCAGGCTCTCCTGACGCTAACCAGACCAGGAAAGAACACAGGGGAAGGTGGTCGCCCCCTTAAATAAGTTGCTGACCCCTCCCCAGACCGCCCCTGTCCCTCCTCCATGGCCCACAGCGATCGGTGGTGATGAGGTAACTCCTTCTCACCAATCGGCTCGTGTTTCTAGGGGTAGAGGGACAGGCTGGGGTCATGCCTGTCCAAAAGGCGGGAAAGAACCTCATTAATATTCCAGGTTGCCACGGAGCTTGGTGACAGGGGGGCTATTTTTAGAAAAGTCCGTTGGAGCCTGGGGCCAAGGGCACCTTTTTAACTTGAAAGGATTCTTAGGGTACTTGAATAATGGGGGTAAACAACATTTAAAACATGTTTTAAAAGGCATCAACACTTAACTAGGAACTTTCAAACTATTTGTGGAACTTTTCAACAACTGATATAACTTAATTTAACTAGAAACTCATTATTTAAAACAACCTGTCCCTGGTCAATTCCGATGGGCTCCCTCGTGTCCTGAAAAATGGAAAAAGCCACTCCATTGAGTCCATATATGACAATTAGCATCTATGAAAGGAAATGACTTAGTTTTTCCTCCAGTGGCAGAATACAAAGAGATCCCTTATTTCCACTCATAACTGATAATATGAAAATAAACGTAAATAAAGATAGAAGTTGAAATCTTGTCCCTGAGTATACTAGAGGGTGGGTCAGAAAAGGTGGCATATTGCCCTGTTGTTATTGTGAATAACACTTCTTACTGCAGTATCCTTGCCAGGGGTTGCACTTGACTCTTACATACCTTGGAGATATGAAATATTTTGCCCTCACAGTTCAGTTGATGGATTTCTACCTTAATATTAAATCCAGGCTGATGAAATGAATATTCTATTACATTACTGCCTATAGCCCACTTCGAGTTAGGGTTAGGTTAGGTTTAGGGTTTAGGGTTATGGTTAGGGTTAGGGTTAGGTTATTTTTTTATAACCTCATGTGAAGCCTTCACAGCAAAAAATTCAGACCATGAAATTCAAATTTTTGGTGTTTTCCAATTGTAATTTTTAGAGTTCGTTGTAAACAACATGTGACATTAAAAAGTGTGCTAAATAAGGCATAGCCCCATAACTTATTATTCAGGCCCCTGTGCTCCCCCTTGTTTAGAGATACTCTTCAGGTCCAGCGATGCCACATGTGGCTTTTGGCTTTCCAATGTAAATAATGTGAAATATATCAATTGCTACCCAAACCTATGAAGATAATTAATGCAGAGCTGTCAGCATGTCTGACTGGACATACTTCTGTGTCATTTTAGCAAGTTTTGTCAGTAATTGATTAAATTTTTAATTACATTCTGCTTCACTGAAACTGTTAATATTTCTAAGCTGGCAGAGGAATAAACAAACAATCATAGAGTTATAAGCAATTATAAAAATTGCTTAACTGGTGTAATTACAGTATGAATTTCTTTGCCTGTTTGTCACTTTGAGTTTGAGTTCAGCATGGCATTGTTTCAGTGAAAGGTCCTTCAGATATTAACCCAGGAGGTGCAGAGCAGACTCCAGATTCTGCAGGATTTTCAGCTCTGTTGTGGGCTCTAGGAGATGATTTCTTGGGTAACCTTGTTAACAGTGGGGAAGAGTCATTCCAGATAGAACAAGGTGACCTTCTTTTCACCTGGGAAATGGACTGTGCAGGCATTTAAAGACAGCTGCAGCTTTCTTCCAGGTTTCAGCTATTACAGCCGGCACTTTCTTGGGCACTGCGATCCCAGGAACCTACGATGAGGACACAACATAGAGACTTAAGTTTCAACAGGACCATAATCAGAAAGGCCTACAAATCCATTAAGTCCTTTAACGTTCCTTAAATACTTAGGGAATATAATCCCTCATCTTGGCTAGAAGAAAACTGGTAAGAGCCTTGAGAATTTGCATTTCTCTCGTTTATTTTTTTCGTAAAGTTTATTGTGTTTTGTTATTCATGCTGACATTTATGACTGTAAAGTTAGCACTTTCTTTTTGTTTGGTTTTTATGCTTGTAAAAAGTAAAGAATCAGCCTGCTGAAAGATACCCAGTTGGAAACAAATAGTTTTCCCTTTCAGAAAGCAGCAGGATTTAGCAAATTTGGCTTAAATAAAACCTACAGAGCAGCAAAACCAGAGTCCCACTACTACACTGGAACAAAGATCTGCTTTGCTTCATAATTCTGTTTTTGTTTCGTTATTTTTCTTCTCTTTTGTTGTTTTGTTTGCTAGTACATGATTCTCTTCCTTATTATTTATTTTTCATGCTATGCATATAGTAAGGGCTTTAGAAATTGAATGATATTTTGAATATATTGAAACTTCCTGCATTTAATTTTCTGGATTTTGACTCAGTTCTTGACAGAAACATGCTTTGGGCATTTAATAAGTCTCTGTGTCCCATACCTGATGTGCCATATGTGCTTGTCTACAGGCTTTTAATTTAGAGCCAGGTATCCTGCTAATGAAATACCTTTCTACATTGTTTCTCTTTCCTTGATAATCCGCCCAGGTATTGCTACTGTGCTTGTCAAAAGTAAAAAGAAGCCCCTAACTCTAGTACTAAATTTGCTGCAAGAATATGAACCCAGAAGAAGGAACTGAAAACTTGCTTACACATGTAGTTATTATGTCCCCTGAATACAGGGGTATCTTAGGTTGACTGGCAATAAAAATTTAAATTAATAACTTTTTAAATCTGTTTTTATTTTTATATATTATTTCATTGTTTCATTTCATCTGTATACTGCTTAACAACTTATTTTTTTCCCCTATTGTGCCTTTACAATTTTGCCCTATAAAATGTCCTCTTCTTTATTTCCTTTCATCTGCCTTAATTCTCCTCCATTTTAATTAGCAAAAACTTAACTTCAACAAACTTTCTTCAAGGTTACCCTGATGGGAAGGAAAGTGGTCTCATTTTCCTTGCAGAAAGGCTAATTATTCAAAGCTTCAGAGATCTTGTTACTCTGCCTATACAAATGTTGAACCTGTAGGAGATTCTTAATCCAAGAAGTACCTTAACAATTGCCACTTCTGTTGTTCTCGTGATTGAACTCATGGGAAGGGGTTACCTCCAAGCAATATAAATATGCATTTTTAATAATACTTATAAAAGGAGATCTGGAGGAACCAAGAATAAGCCAAAAAAATGGTAGGTTGTTCCATTCTATTGCTTTGAATGGTCCCATTATATTTTAGTTATTGCACTTGAGACATTTAATTCAAGGCAGTGATTACAGAGTGATCAAGTGCCTCCTCTTAATTAAGGCTTCAATAAGTCTTCCATTAGTAGCCTGCTTTTATATCTTCTTTCTTCTCCCTCTCCCTCCACCTTTTTTTTTTACCTCTGGGTATTATTTTTGTCTGATTTTTTTTTCCAGATGAACTTCTAAAGTGAATTAAAACTATCCTGAAAGTATGAATAAAACTGATCAAGTTGTTCCCCAGAGGATAATTCAGAATTGCTTTTTTGAAATGGATTTCAGCCAGGTAATTCTCTTCTCTTGTAAGCACTACTGATAATCACTTTTCTGGGGGAAAAGTAAAAATTACAATGCATCTTTATCCTCAGTTCCTCCAGAAATCTGTCCTTTGTTTAGTGTACAGCCACACAAACAATGGCTTTTTTCACATGGTTTGGTTCATGTGAAATGTGCTCCCTGATCACAGCAAGAGTGGAAGGGAAGCAACATATCCAGAATGGGGGTAAAACTGATTATGTTTGTAGAAATAGAAGTGATTTATTTTTTAATTGCTATCCCACAGATGTTTCAGAGGCTTTTGTTGTCCTGATATGCAAACTCATGCTATGTTAAATGCTTAAACTGACAACTCATCAGCCCCAATTCTGATAAGAATTCAGAAGCTGGAACCAGTCCATACTGAGCATGTCATGCATTAACATGGCTGAAGCAAAGTGCAGAGGTGAATCCTGAGACACAGACAGGCTGGTTAAGAAGACTGGAAAGTGAGGACAATATTTAGCCCACATTTTGTCAAATAACTCTCTCATGACATGTTTTTATCTCTCCAACATATTTTGTCACCTAGTTTACTGCACTTCTTTTCAGATTGTGGTATTTTTTTGTAGAGGGTAAAAAGAAAATTCAGAGGATAAAGAACACAGATTTAAAATGCTCAGGGTGGATCTAGTTGGGAGCTCTTTCCTGCAGATATATAAGCTGCATGGGAGATAGACTGATCTGTAGTGCAACTTCGTAAACAGCTTCCAGAAGCAACTGCTTTCAAAAAGCATTCTCTGCTGCAGAATGAATATGTTCTTAAATTATTGACTTAGAAAACTTTTCCTATCACATTTATTCTTGAAGATTCATGTTTATTTTGTGGTGTTCTTTTTGGCTTTCTAAATAGTTGGGTTTGTTTGGTGTTTTTTGTTGGTTGTTTTAGTGTTTTTTGTTTCTCTCACGTGAAGTGATTGGGATCAAGTTTACTACAGAAAACTACAGAAGTTTTAAGGAGTTTGAGAATAATTCAAAAGGGCTTTTCCCAAGCTTTATCTGGTTCAAGGAGAACCAGAAGCCCTGATGCCTTATTCAGAAGCAGCATAGTTGTATAAAAATATCCACATTTAATAGTGTTTGTTTCTTCAAGTCTTGAATGTTTTTGGTATTATAATCCTTTTACAGCATTTGTATTATGGTCATGTATTTGTTTGCCTGACGTTCTTGGAATTTTAAAGAGAACAGGATGACACAAGAAAGTCATTGATTTCTTTAATCTGCTGGTCCTAAACTTGTTGCCATTTTGGAGCTAAGAGCTTCATGTATATTTGATTGCTGAAGCTGAGCAGCAGGACACTGCATGGGATGTGTGAGCTCTTATTTCACTCCCACGTTGTCAAGTGATCCCTTGTGCCAAGCTGATGGCTCAGAAGAAGCTTACTCTCTTAACTGCATAAACAGGAATTGGCTGTTTGTAAGGGGATATGCAAAACACTTTTTGCTTTTTATTGACATTTCCCTTCCTGCAGCACATTTCAAGAAAGGTCATTCCTTCTGTTCCTTCTGTTTCTTCTATTGATGATTCAAATTACACTTAGTGTTGTGAATAGAAATACAATGCCATTAACACCCTATGGTGCTAACCTTTATTTTAATGAAATATTAATTCCTAAAGAACTAGAAAGCTGCTAAGGGGGGTGGAGTGGGGATAGGTGGGCTGGCGTGTATAAATTAGGTTGGTTGAAGATAAAGGGACAGGAATAGAGTGGCTGAATGTGGCAGCCTTCAACCAATCCTCCTATTCTGGATATTTAGATGGATTTAAATATTAAGTGATTCTTGGGGAGGCTTTTGGCAGACAATCATTCTCTCTCACATTAATTGTCTTTAAATATTAAGTTTTCTTTGAGACTAAGATCTTCAGAACAAGAACCAAGCCTTCATGTATTCCCTTACAGAGACCAGCAGAATTCTGCATATTTTTAAGTCTGAGCACTTTCATAAAATGAGCATTAATTAAAACTGATATTTAATCTTCCCTAACTCTTTCCAATAGTCTGGAAATTGGGATTTTAAAGATAAAACCATTGTATTGTTAATTATTTTATTGGGAAAAAAAATATGCCCTATATCTTGTGCTCTTTCAGATGATGTTGAATAGCTTGTCACTATAATTTACCAAGATTGTCATCAATGAATGTGCAGTCAGATATAGGTGGGGAAGTGGTAGGCAAGTAGAGGTGTAAATGTGTGTGAGACAAAGAAAGAACACTCATGTGAAGCTAGTAAGGAAGGAAATAAAAAGGATAGTTGGGGAGATAACTTGACAGACTCTTTGCAAAAACAAAAACTGACTGTACAAGAGAAGTGTACAGACTTGTTCACTCTTTGTCCTCTTGCAAAGTAAAATCCTTCAGTATATTATCCCATGTTTTTACACACTGGCATTATTTTGTATTTGAACTATGGTGTACTGTGGGCGTTGAGGAAAACTGCAGCCTAATACCTTCAAAAGACTATAATCACCACTGGGAGAACAAAAGGGTATAATCAACACCTTTTTGCTTTTAGGATGGATCTTCAAAGAATTATGATTAAGATTATAAAATGTCATTGCCTATGGTACCACAGGACTCAAATCATTACTGACGAGTAAAATTTTTTCAAGAAAAGGTTAAATTGCCCACATATATGATATCACCAACTTCTCAAATTTGTATTGGGAAGCTGTCAGAGTAGAGTTCAAAACAGCTTGGTTATGCACACTGAAATTTTATTCTTTGAAAAGATTTGTCTAATCCATATGATAAGTATACTTTGAAATTAAGACTATTGCAATTTTCTGTATAGAAACAAATGGAAAAAAGACCCGCTACTTTGTATCCTGTGTTACATTTTGCTTTTTTTTCCCAGATGGGTGTTTGGAATAGAAAAATAGAAATTAATTAATTTTTCATATCTGTAAATAGTATCAAATATAGCATAAAAATATCTTTTTTTGGTACATTAAAACAGATTAAAAATATTTAGTAAGCTGTTAGTAATCTATTGTATTTATTTAAAAGCTGAACAATGACAAGAGAAAATCATTCTTATTTAGAGTTGAAAAGTCCAAACCATTGTTTCTTCAAGTTAAAAATGCTTAGATAGAAACAATGAGGGAGACAGTTCAATTCTGTCAGGTTTTGACCAGCACTTCAGGTGTATCAGGTTTTGGCCTCCTATTTGCGAGACATACAAAATGACGTTGGTGAAGACAGAGGTATTTTGGGGGGTTTGTCAAGACTGTGTTAGTGCTTTTGATGTTTTTCATAGGTTTGACAAGCATTTATAATGTGCAAACTGACAAGAGTGTTGCCTTTCCATCAGCTGAGTTGGAACCAGTACAAATGATTACCAGCACATCCACCCTGGCTGGACAAAATGTCTGTAGAAGACAGAAAGCAAAATAAAAAGTATTTTTCAATTAACAGCTGCCAGAGCAGAGCAACTTGATCTTCAATATCTGCTTTTCACTTAATGTTTCAAGTATATTGGTTTTTAGGATAATCATGTAAAGAGGTTGTTTAGAACATTTCTAACTAAGGGTCTTCTAGGAGGAGTGGTACTTGCAGGTCCTTGGAGTTTCAATACACTACACATCTTTCTACTCCTCCTCAGTTTATGTTAAGAAACATCGTAAGGAACCTTAAGGAACCTTGAGCCCTCTGCATGTGTTATTTTTGTTCTCCCACATACATTCAAAGTTGTTGTGTTGGGCCTTTGACATAAATTAGACAAGTGTCTTTCATTCTGGTTTTGCGGCTGTATCTTCTTTAAACTTGATGTGTGTCTACGTTCCCTGCACATATCTGGTTATGAATTATATTTGCTTCCCTGAAGAGACTTTAAGTAAAGTGCTTTTATCTTTCCTTTTCAAGCTCTCTTCTAATATTTTGTTTCTTTTACAGACAAAATCAGATGTTACCATATTTTGAATACCAGCAGTGAAAGACCACCTATTTTCCTTGAAAAGGAAACAATTTCAGCATGTTTTTCTCTTTGGGATTAAAAAACCTCCAAATATTTTCCAAATTTGATTATATTTTCTTTTTTTCTTTTTTTCTTTTTTATTTTAAAACTGCAAATTTTATTTTAAAAGTATTTTTCCAGTAAGAAAATAAAATGTTACATTAAAAAGAAAAATAAATGATTAGATGAATGGTCCTGTTAAGTTCTCTTCAGTATTAGAGAGGTTGCAAACGCGTAGTATTTGGCCCTTAATTTTTATGAAGGCCCACCCTTGGGAAAGGAAAAAAGTGCAAAACCAAACCACAGTCCTTTGGTTTATAGTATTTCTATGTCATTTTTCATTTAAGCCAAACAAAAGTATTGGATGGGGTTTAGGATGAGAAATCTGCACACAAGAATCCCAGTGCGTTGTTGAAACACAGCTATTCCTGTGGGTTAGGGCACAATGATGAAGGACCAGTATTTCACTTTCTGGATAAGAAAGGAAGGTGAAAACATTGAGTTTGTGGGTAACGTTTTTAATACCAAAAAGACTACTCAGAAATGCTATCTACAAAGTGCAATATCCCAGTCACAGTTTATGAGACACTCCTCAGCGACCAGAGGTTTCATGTGGTGACTCACTCCTCTGATATTAGAAGTAGTTTTCCTTCATTGCAAGCTAGCAGTCAGTACCTTAACTTTCACACTATTTATTAAAATATTTTACGTTAGCCTGCATTCAGTTTCCTATCAAAAATGTACCTTTCTGAAGATGAGATGTCAATATTTTAAATCAAATATATGAGAGACACAAGGATTTCCAACTTAAATATTTGTCATGATTTTTCTTTGCTTTATATACCGCTTCACTTCCTCCTATCCTCTCCACCACAACAACATATAGCTATAAAGCCATCAGTAAAAAGCCACTGAATATAAAAGTGAAATTAATAATTGATGTGTTAGAAATATTTTGAAAGAATTATTGACTCCACAGGTTTAATTTGTAATATGGGAAATTGCTATATATCTGTGGAGAGTTCTGGAAGGAAATCCTAAAAATGTCTGTAAATGCAAGCCACTGTCTCAGCATAATGTCAAGGCTGAAGTCAGCATACTGCAGGATATGCAGATACAGGGCACAGTTCCACAGGATGAAAAACTTTAGGGTTCTGGAATTTAGATGTTTTTCTAAGTCACTTTTACCTAAAATATAAACATATTAGCTGTGTATACTAGGTTAAATGTTGATAAACTTTGATTAAGAGAAGATTCAGTTAGTTTCTGCGAAGGTGTATTACCCTCTTACCTCTCTTTTCTATCCAGAAAAAGTAGGATAAAAGATGTCCTGGTAGCTAATGATAAGAGATAATATCTTGGGAAGGAAGTTTACTTTAAAGCTTATAACACCAACAGTAAGCAATAAAACTTGAGATCTAACTCTGCTTTTTCAAGCTTAGCTGAAGATAAATTAGGGGTTCAATTTATAAGCATTAACCAAACGAGAAAAGCCAAAAAAGTCATGGACACACACTGTTGTTTGAGCAGTTAATATTTATCACCTTTTTCCAGGGGAACTTGTCCTGTTTAGCAACTGTTAGCAATTTTTTCATATGACAAACATTATACAGATATTAAAAAAAAAGTATTCTTAATTTTATTTCATTCCATAGGATGGTATAAACTAGAGAGACACTGTTGGTAGAGATTTCACTCCAAAATTTAAGGGAAAAATAATAAGCACATGCAATTTCTGGGAATGTCTTTTAACAAAAAACCTAGAGGACAGTATGAAAGAGCTTTTCATGAATATTGTATCTGTCAAGTGACATTTAAATGTCAGGAAGATTTTCTCTGTGAGGTTCTTAGAAAAAGATCATACTTCAAAATCAACAGTGTAGATATACATACCCAGTTCTTTAACAACACAGCTATTAGGGTTCAGTCAAATCCATGACGTAAGAAGAGCACAGTACTACAGAAAAGTGAAGGTTCTTTATAGATCCTCCAGTTCACTAGCAAATATTTGAGATTAGCTCTGTTGTCTGGAGTACAGTGCTAATAATGACAAGATTGTGGGCTTCATCCCTGTATGAGTCATTCACTTAAGAGCTGGACTTCATAATCCCTGTGGATTATGAAGCCCCTTCCAACTCAGAATATTTTGTGCGATTTGTTCATGCAGATTTCCTGACATCTTTAAAAAATCAGCCGATAACAGTAATTGCATGTGTTGGATGTGTATTGCAATTATTACTTGTGCCTACAGTGTCTTCCAATCAGGGTTTTATCACAGAAGATGGTTACTTCCCACTTTGTCTCTTTTCTATATATGACATTATTATGAAGAACAAAAGCAAATGAAGAACCTACACAGAAGAATATGCTGTTGCAAACTGTTTGAAGATATCTGTGGAATGGAGGTAGAATGAATACGAGAACATTTTGAGCCTGAGTGACAAACAGGTTGGAGTAGCAAGACTGGGTCTTATTTTTTGCTTTGAAGAAACCTTATTGTACCTGAAAAACTGACTAGTGCATCTATGCCAGAAGCTTAAATCAGCATGATTTTGATCCTATTAACATTTCAATTAACTGTTGGCACACTAACTCACCTCTGCTACCTCATTAGTGAGATTAAAAAATCTGTGATTGTTTTTCAGGCATCTGAAATAATAGCTGACTTACACCACTTTTTGCTGTTACTGTACATCAGCTGGACATGCAGATACTAGTAGGATTACACAAATATCTGTGAAAATTCCTTTTTAACTGCCAACTCCCAGGGGGCTTTTTCTTGTGAAAGTATTTTTGTGAAGCCCCTAGTGCAGAAAGGCCTGACTACCATTTGATCTACACATTTCTATGATGAAAAAGAATCATGAACATAATATAAAAAATGAGGTATGTCACTATACTGATGTATTTTGTATAGTGGTCTCTTTTTTTGTTTATTATGATACTGATTTGTAACCTTTGCTCCCTTCTCCTCATTATTCTTTGTTCTCTTTTAGCTTCACATCAGCTTTCTCCATTACATGTAGCTCTAAATTGGTATTCCTTAAGATCTGTATTTCAGACACAGCAAATTGCTCTATAGGAGGGCACGTTCTGCTCTCGTGGAGGTGTCTTTCCCACACTGTTCTTCACCTTGTCTTGGTTAAAACAAGGGCCATGTTTTCATTGTTTTGGTTACTTATTTATTTCAACACACGAGCTGAAGTACCAGGGAAATTCTGGTAAAGAACATGTTAATCGCTGCCTTCCAATGCACCTGTATGAGGTCTATTAGAAACTAACACCGAGTAAAGGCACCTATCACAAAAGCTGTTCAAGTCATGAGACTCTACTCAAACAAGGAAGGTCTCTTGAGCAGCGTCTCAATAGGAAGTGGTGTTGGAGGTTGATGCCTGGGCACTTTTCTTCAGCTCCTCTTTTAATATTTCACTGCAACAGAGCAGGAGGGAGATATTTCCCCCCATATGAGGCTCGATTGGAAGAAAACATGACAGGAGTGTTCCTGACTCTAGTCAAATTTAGCAGCAGCTTATGTATAAAGGCAGAGCTAAAAATGGCAGGTATTCATCATGCTATTTCAATATTCAATGTTTTCTACCTCCTGGATGATCTTGGCATTACATCTGATCCCATGCTTGTAGAAATCAATAGGAGCCTTTTTATTGACTTCAGTGGAGCAGAAGTAGGCTTGTGGTAGGCAGAGTGGCTTGAGTAGTTAAGAAAAATAGCTTTGTATATCCCCAGCAGAATAAACTCCACTTTGGAATGGAGTTTCAGTGCCTAGTGACTAGACTACGTTATTAAAAATGTGGCTTTTGCCAGAAACATTTCATTTCATCTATAACAAGAAAAAGGACTATATTTTCTTAAAGTGAAGCAGACCGTTTATAATTTTTACCTTGTTTGATTTTTTTCCTTGCTCCGTTTTTGTAGACTTGGCAAGAGCTCAAGGGTTTTTTTAGTGTTTCCCTTAACATCCCAGGTGGCCATGTTCTTTCCTAGTTCAAGGCACGATCATTCCTCGACTTCCACTGCTAACCATTATGTGTAATTTTTTGACCTCATTCTCTGCAAACCTCTTCTGTCTGACCCTAATATAATCCTGAAACTTTTGTCTAATTAGATCAAGCTGGGAGATCAAGCTTCTCAGTGGAAGGATTACATGGGCTGAATACAATGTTCACTGTGAAATTAATTGCAGCAATGACATAATTGCCACAAAATCCCTATCACTGAGAATTAGCAGCATCATTGTTGTCTGTTGTTTTGGTAACTGAATAAAATTGAATGTGAAATGTTGTTCTTTAGTCTCGCTGTTCTAGTTTGGGGTTTTTTTGTTTTGGTTTGGTTTTTGTTGTTGTTGTTGGGGTTTTTTGGTTTGTTTGTTTGGGGTTTGTTTTTGTTTTGTTTTTTTTAATCTGAGAGTAGAATGTTGGCAACATGGTAAGTAGTACCTTAACAGCAAACTCAATTCAATATTCTGAACTCTTTGGCAAATCTGATAAAAATGTGTGTTGGCTACATGCAAATAGAGACATACCCACTGTAATTCTCTTCCCTCACCTGGCTGCACACTGTTATGGCACCTGAGTCCCAGACCTACGGCAGCTAGATCAGAATATTTCAACACTCAAGGCCACTGCTGTCCTGAGAGTTACTATGTAGCCTAAACCTAGTTTGGTGATGGAGGCTCAGTGGATGCTTTATGTCAGGGCCCTGAGGTTACTACGAGGCTGAGCTGACCCTAACCCATTTGCCCCTGGGACGTCCCACTACACATCTCCATGGGTCCAGGAACTCCATTTCAACTTAACCTGGCGGCCAAAATCCCTTCCTGAGCTAGGCTCTAGGTATGCCTTCTTCCTGGCCCATCTCCCAGGTGTGTTCCTTGGGCCTTGACCCCCTAAAGGGATCCCTAAAAGGATCTTCCACTGCATATGTCTGGGGCTGTTGATGGTCCCTGTCATCAGTGTCCTGCTTGACTTCTGCAGGCTGGCACATGGGTCAGTGAAGGTGTTCCCTGCTTGGTGTCACCTCTGGGCTGTCCTCCCAGTGGAGTAACCCCATTCTTGCTGCTAACATCTTGAATGTGCACCTAAAGGTATATTAAAAGCTCACCACTCTCACTACCATGGATTTGGATCCCTTCTTCAGAATTATTTGTATGTGAAAAGATCTTTGAATAATATCTGAATGCAATGCTGAGAGCAGGGACTCAGCAATAGTTCCTTCCAAGTGACTGCTCTAACTCTAGAGTTTATCATGCACCTTTCCACTTGACCTCTTATTTCTTGATTATTTTTTTTTTCCAATGACTTAATTCTATCTACATATCTCCAAAGCTTCAGCTGAAAAGACTTCTAAGTAAATAAGCTGTAGTTTCCTGGTTAAGGCACCTACTTTAAAGACCATTTCTTCAAATTCCTTTAGTGTGGGAAAAGACTTTTAATCCTTGAATTGTTTTTACTTGTTATTTTATAGGTGACAGGCACCACCTCTGTTTCTATATAGAGAGAAAATCCCTTTTTATTTTTTTTGCTAGGGAAAACATGCTTAATATAGAGAGAAGGTTAAGAGCTGCATATCCCAAGTGGAAGAGGACACCAGCCACTTCAGCCTCAGGAAGGATTTGGAGCCAGTGTTTTCTCCTGGCCTGCTGCAGGCAGATTCAGGCAGAACATGTCTGACTTTAGACTGAACTCTCCTTCTTCTGCTGATTGTTTGGCATGCCATTTTGAGAAGCTGAATTCTTTTGGGCATTTGCTGGTGGATTCTTGGGGCTAAAGAGGGGGTCTGGTTTCCATGTTTACTGTTAGATCCACACTTTGATAGAAATGAGACTTTTTTATTGTTGTTCTGAATCTCCTGTATCCTAGAAAGATTTTAATACTGAAATTTCTATGTACATGATCTGTAACTAAGGGCAAAACTACCTTACTAATAAGGCAATCAGAGTTGCCTTAAAAAAAAATTGGCATGTTAAAGGCTGGAAGTGCTGAAAAGCTAAAGAGTTTGAGGAAATCATATAATATAAGCAGTTGAGCCCAAAAAGACTAGAAAATTCCAGTTTTCCTAATTACCAAAGAAAAACTTGTGCAGCATATTGGTGTTTAGAATAAAGCTTTTCTGTTCCTAATGGACTTGGAATTATCTGTAGAACAAACCTGGGCACTGAGGAGTGTTCCTTTTAATCTTGATTACATGTA
This sequence comes from Gymnorhina tibicen, assembly GCA_013399875.1. NCBI lineage: Eukaryota > Metazoa > Chordata > Aves > Passeriformes > Artamidae > Gymnorhina > Gymnorhina tibicen. The sequence continues at coordinate 252,876 of VXAZ01002264.1, forward strand.
TTTTAATATTTTAAAATTATATTGAGTACTTACATCCTTTAGAACTAGAAAGTGTCAATGTTAAAATAAAGAACAAGGAAGTACTGAAAGTCTGGACAGGAAGTAAGCTTTGAAGCCTTTCTTTGTGCTAATAAATACTTCAGTTGGACAAAGCGGAATTGTTCCAAAGAAAAAAGATAATTTGATGAGTAGGAATAATAACAATTTCTAAAGGAGATATTAAAAAAAAAGTAAATCAGCTTTCAATCCTAAAAGACACTCTTCAGGTAAGAAATGTAATTAACTAATTTATTAATTCCTGTTTAGACTGGAAAGAAAATGGGATGATTCCTACAGTATTTACTAAAACTGAATCCATGTATCTGCTGTCCTTGCTGAGCCTAGACAATATAGGTAGCTTTAGGTCAGCTACTTATTTTTGAGAAAGGTAAGAGTTTTATTTTCAAAATATTAGTTTTTCAGCCTGATGTAAAATGGAGGAAATGTGGATATCAGAAGTCTTTCTCCTGTCCAACTTTCCTACTTGGATCAAACACTTAATCACGTAATTCTGTATATCTCAAATTCTTCTTAACATTAGCCAAGTATCCACTCAGGAAATGCCAGTGATTTTATCAAAGGCCCCAGTGAAGGACTGTGTCCAACAACTTGGGAAGGGGCAAATCAGTTTATTTAAAATAAAGCCAAAGTAGCATTCAAAATTAAAGATGCATTATGTTAAAGAAATACTTATGGCGGATTTTCATTTTATAAATTATTTTTAAACACTTTTGTTGTTAATTGTAGTGCACCTAAGTTTACTCATCTCTAAAATTGATTAATGGACACTATCCTTAAGAGCATTATGTTTGTTGTCCACAAAAATAATTATGACATCTTGCTGTGTTGCATAAGTACAAAATATTAAGCAAATATATTGTTGAAGGAAATTACCCACCTCAGTGTGTTTAACTTTCCCTTGAAGGAAGACATGAACTAAAAAAACAAACAAAAACCCACCAAACAAAAACCCCAACAATTCTGTAATGTTTATCTCATATGCTCATTTATGATTCCCACTGAGAAAATGACATTCCAAGGGGCCTTTATCTAAAGCTTATGAAACTCCAAAATATATCTTAAGCCTTCAGTTACTTGAGGGCAAATAATTTTCACCTAAGTTCTTAGGAATATGCTTGTACTGAGTTTGTTTATTCTTTTTCCTTAAAAGCAGAAATCAATATAAATCTTGCTGCATAAAAATTTTAGATTCCTAATTTCTCTATATGGAGAATTAATTGAAAGGTACAAAGTTGTGTATACTGTTCAATGATGCAGTCCTCAAAGAGCATAACATCTTCACTTGCTATTGATATCTAAATTGAGGCTGAACATCAATGATTACCTTAAGATCCTCCACTCGTGACAGAAATGAATGTACTTTTGTGATAGAGCTTTTATAATGATAATTAAATGTTTCTATTCTCTGTCATGAACTTTTGAAATATTTTTAATAAATATCTGTAATGTAGTCTTGGTGTGGAGTTTTGTTTCATTGGTGTCTATTTTACTTTTTCTGTTTGGAATATTTATTTTTCTTAGTCTTCATGTGAGCCTGGTCCTCATCCTGTGTAGACCTGTCTGTGTACAGTCCTTGTATACTCTTGTATTTATGTTAACTTTGGAAATATCATACCCAGTGTACAAAGACTTCTGCAGTGCTGTGCTCTGTGGGACATGTACTGATCAGCTGGGCCAGACAGAGAAATTTCTTCACAGGCAAATAGAGACATAGCCAGAGGGGACACACACCAACATCAAATCCCAATTGCAAAGACTCACTGGAGTTGTCAGGGCAGGAGTTAATCTTGGGTAGTGTCGTGTTTATCTAAGACAGGATTTCTAAATGGAGACTACATCAATCAGATAGAAGATCTTTAGTGCAGAAATTATAAATTGCCACCTTTTCATTCTTGAAGGTTCATGAATACTTTTCTGTTCAGATAGCAGAACAGCCTGTTTTGTACTTAAAAAATTTTTGCTTGTTAGCAAAAGCTAAATTAACAGAAAAATACCTGAAAAGTATTTCAAGGATATTTATAATTTTGCAATAAAACATTAAGCACAGTCTCTCGCCTCAAATAGAGCACCTGTTAGTAGGAATCATGAGGGTGTAATGATGTTCAAAAGGGGAAGTCAAATCCTCCGACAGTCAGAGGGTAAAATGACACTGCAAAGTTGTTAGGTCTTCTTTACCAATAACTCTGCATCTAATAAAGGCTGATCTCAGCACCACTTAGAGAAATAAGACTTCCAATTATCATATAACAAAGTACTGAAATTAAGACCAGAGCTTACTGCTACAGAAATGCCAATGACAGTGTACCTTTAATAATTTTTTTTTAACAAATACTTTTTTTCCACGAAAGTTAGAAAACTTGAAAGAGTATTAAGCACCTTTGTACTTCATGGGTATGGGATGAGGCATGCATCTTCTAATGTGATCTGAAAAAAACAGAATTTAGGGAAAAAATATGTTTCGGGAGCACACTAGAATTACATTCATGATGAAACAGTGTGTTTTGTACACTAGATTTTTCTGCCCCAAGACTATAGAATATTTTAGGTAGGGAGAGACTTCAGTAGGTCATCTGGGTCTTTCTTACTCTGCTAAAATACACTGAGTTCTTCTTACATGCCCTAAAACACAAGTGTGATAACTTGCTCTTAAAATCTATGTTTTCTGCAGTTCCTTATTCCTAATAAAATCTTTTCTTCATTCCTCCCAGCGCTGCATTACTAAGGAGACAGACCTTCATTCCGTATTTCTGTCTACTGTTCTCCATGCAACTTAACAAGGCCACTGCTATTTCCTGTGCCTTTGGCTGGCCTGCTGGCTGCTCTCTACTGCTGCTTTTGGTGGTCAGAATTGGATACAGCTGATTAGATTTGCAGGTTGTGAGGCAATTCAAGCAGCCTGGATCAGGGCACTCGGCTTCCTTTGCTGGCTTTACTAAATACCTGCCTGCCAATTGTAAACAATCTTTTAAGGTCTGTGATCTCCACCCTTTTGACAAATTCTGATATTGTCTATAAGTTTAAAACTTATTTAGGATATGGGGGATGGATGTATTAAAAGTCAAATTGCTAATACTATTTTCATTAAGAAACCAAGCTAAAGACAATTGTATTTGTTTGATTATTGCATGTACATCCATAAAGGAATCTAGGAGTAGCTTTTTTGTTTACTTCCTGAGTCTGCAGTATTTTTTATTTTCCACTGATTTATATTCTATTCTATATGTGTGTATATGTGTATTTTACATATATACATATGTAAATATTTGTGGTTGCTTGGCTACCGATATCTAAAAAAATTATATTAGCTCAGTTATGCAGCAAATTGTTAACCTTAAATAATTCTTAGCATAGGGAACTCGAGGAAAAGTCCATGTAGCCAAGAAACTTGAGTGAGTCTAGGATAAATTCTGAGGTGATTAGCATCATTAAACCACCTCTGGGCTCAGTACTTGAAGCAGTCACGTTAAAGATTTTCTTCCCCTAGGGTTTTCCATTGAGCTGGTGAGTTAGAGAAAAGGAGTAATGCAATACATCATTTCTAGATTCATATTTTATAAGCTGACTCAGTCTCTACTTGGTGGTCTAATCTCCACTCTTTTGTTCATATTATAGCAAAGTTCCTGTGCATGTACCTTTAGATGCTTATGTTTATTTTTTAATTAATGCAAGATTTGTCTTTTTATTGAAATCTACTTAACCAGGAGGTCTGTTTGTATTTCAATGAGCAAATCTTGTTGCAAACTGAGAATGAATATCAGTCTGAATCCACACAGGGTAGGTACAAGATCTTTTATGCTCCTGCAGACACCTCATTTGATATAAAAAAACCCAAACTGTTTGAACATGAATGCTTAAAAACAAAGAAATTAAACTTGTTTAATAATATTATTGTTAGTAGTATGTAACTGGAAGCAAGGAGATAAACTAGTTACATGAATAAATGATGTGACACCTTCTTTATGCTGTAGCTTCCCATCCGTGGATAAACAAAGCTGTGTTATATTTTTGTTCAACATTTTTTCCAGTACACAGACTCTCAACTTTAGAAGAGATTTGTGCTTTCTGAGCAAGATTTACTGAGTGAAACTATCACAAATATTAAAGGGAAAATAATTTTAAGGTGTGGCAGGGTGGTCTGTTTTAGGAAACTGAAAGTTGCCTTAGTCCTTTCCAAACACAAATGCAAAAAGCTTAAGGGCAGAAAGATGTTGAGAAAGGCACAGTCTGGATGACTAGCAGAGGAAAGAAAACAAGATACCTTTACAGATCTGTTCTCTACTCTCAGATGGGTGGAGTACCTTTGAAGAAAGAAAACTATGATGTATTGATATATTAATATGTTAGTATGGGGCAGGGGCAAATAGCTCCTTTATTCTCCTGGCTGTGCAGCCCGAGGCTGTTCCTATGCCCAAGTTAGTGTTACAAGAAATACATGAAGTCAAGGATGTGCTTAGTGTCTGTCTCATTTTAATTATATTGGTAAGGAAATTCCAGTCAACTGTTTTGTTCTGTTCAGTCTCTACCAGCCAGAGTCCAGAATAGTGACCGGGAAATTTTAATCTATGCTGATAGGGGACAGCACATCTCATGGTAATGTCCTGTGAGGAAAGTAATGGGCTGGAAATCTGTCCTGATATCCATGCTGTCTGCTTGGTATGTCACAGAATGAACCAGGCTAAAAGAAGGAACAATGGTCAGACTTTAGGGGAAATATTCTTATCTTGTCTTAGAACTGCTGTAATCACATTGAAATAAATATGTTAATTCCTTATTTTCTCTCTTCCTCCCACCTCTCCCCTTCTCCTGGCATCCCCTTCAATTTGTGGCACAACAAGAATTCGGACTTCTGTGTGCTTCCCAGTCTAAAAGAGATGGTCAAACTCTTTCCTCACTGACCTACAATCTCTTTTGTTATATAACTAATTCATGAACTGGTTCATAGGAATGACAAAGGATGCTTTTACCTATAATAATCACTTTCTGGTGATAAACTTTTATCATATTTAGAATTTGCTGCCAAATCAGCATTCAGAAATATGCAGAAATTTGACTTTTTAAGAATTTTGTGTAAAGGAACCAAGAATATATGAATACATTTCCTGTCTGCTTTATCTTTTGGGATTAAAAATTATTTTACAGCTCTATGTCCAGGCAAAGCACTTGCCAAGTAAATAATTTCCCAGTATGCTGCTAAATGCTGTGCAACCTCCCTAATATCACTCTTCCTTTGTAGAGCCATACAAAGAAGGTCAGTATCACTAATCTCTTCTTTTGCATATGGGAATCTATTTAAACTATTTACTGCTGGTATGAGACATCTGGACAAGGACTATTCCTGGCTTAAGATGACTTTCTTAGGCACAAGCTTGACATCCTCTGATCTCTTTCGAGGACAGTCATGCTCCTTTGGTTCAGGCTATTTGGGAAAAAGATAACTAGGAAGTTTATAACAGAAATTACCCTTGTAAACTGAATTCCATACTTACTTTCTCCTGCATTTACACTGCAACTTAAGTTCTGTTACTCTTGGCCCGAACTCCATATCAGTCTGGAAAGGATCCAAGTTTCAAAATCGTAGATCATCCTGACTGATGATCTTAAATGTTATATAGGCCAATCGTTTGAGTAGGATAATGGCTCATTTTGGTTTCTTAGTATATAAATCTCTTCAAAAGCTTATTATAGAATGATCTATATCTCCTTATTACATAAGGATAACTTAGAAATATGCAATGTGGAAATAACTTAAGTTCTATTAATGTTATTAAAAATGTTAATTTTGAAATATTTACATATCCATTTCACTTGAAAAATTATTACAGTTAATTTTAGATCACTTGAATTCTGGTTAAATACATTCTATGGAAATAGAAAACCAAATCTTTCTTTAAAAACTGGATTTTAGGATACCGTTGTATAAATTGTATTAATTTTATTGTAAAGATTCAACTTTTTAACTTGTAGAAGAATTTTGAAATTTTAAATATGCAAAATCCAGTGCAAACAGTGTGTTTTGGTTTGTATCTTTTGACTGAGGAAGGAAGCTAAAGAAAATAAAACAACATGAAATTTAAATTTGCAGGACATTATGTTCCTTAGATATTATTCATAAAACACCTGACGCTAATAATTACTTTTTTCAGTACATAAATTCTTCTGCAGGAGAATGAATGCTACTGCTTTTGGTCTCAGTCAATATATTGCTTGGCCTACAGAAAAATCCACAAATATAACTTGACTCTTTTACTTGAATTTACTTCAGTTTCCAGGGAAACTTGAAACTTAAATATCTCTGATGATCTTCTGATACATTTCTGAACTAAGCTCCAAGAGAGATATATTTAATGTTTGTACATCTATGCTTAGAAAGGAATAAGCTACCTCCAATGCCATCATCCTTGTCCTGTCTTTTCTGAGGAGCGGCAGGAAGCACAGAGGGGAGCAGTGAGAATTCGCAGAGTCGGTCATCACCTGTGTCACTGCACGCTGTGTAGTGTGCAGCTCTCACCTACAGCAAGTTTTTAAAGAGTGGAAAGCTGGGTACTGGTATTGCCATGCCCAATAATGGACTGTTATATCAGAACAGATTCAACTACCTAAGGTGAAAGTTCCCAGCAGTAGGGTGTAGTTCTGGTACCAGCTGCTCTGCAGCAGCAGCAGGTCCTTACTGGCTGTACACAGCTACTTGGCTTGTAGGGGGCATTGCAGAGTGCATGTTGGCATGGGGTGTCCAGAAATGTGCTCGCAAAATCCCAGTTAGTGCTGCTCTGGAAGCACCCAACTCATGCTGTACAGTGGCAGTGCAGGTCTCGCGCTGCTTGCAGCATATGCTGCAGGTGACAAAAAGGCAGAGTTTAGTGTTGGTGGAATTTAAAGGTAAAAATAGAGTTGGATGCAGTGTGGTAGAAGGTAGTTTTGGTTTGACTGTTCACTGCAGGTGTAAAGAGAAGTGGGAAAAGGCAGAAGAACTTGTTTGGGGCTTCTGTGTCAAATGGAAGGAACATCATTATGCTCAGTGCTGAGCAGCCATGTGGGCTAGCACATAACCTGCTCTTCTGACTGAGCACTCAGCTGCTGCTGCTAGGTTGGTTAAATATATTATGGATCTCTTCTCTTGGACACGTGCTCAGCCTGCTCCGTGGTTGGATCTACAAGCAGGAACTTCAGCTAACAAACTGTGGGAAGAAAATTCAGTTTTAAAGTTCCAGGTGTTGGCTTCCCGGGAAGAACTGTGACTTTAAGCAAACCTTGCTTTGTTCTGTCTTTAGGGAAACAAAGCTTCCATGGGGGGTGTTTCCACAATCATTATTTTTTTATTAGCAATAAAACCAGGAAGAATAATTTAGTTTAAAATGTTTTGGAGCAACACAAGTTCTGTTATTCGTGGGTTTTTTGTCCTTTTTTTTTTTTAATTGGTTTGTGGTTTTTTTTTGTTTTTGGGTTTTTTTTTTCTGTGTGTGTGTTCTTTTCTAGTTTGTTTTGGTTGGGTGTAGTGGTTTTGTTTGCATCTTCTGCCTTCTGTGATTAGGAGAAATGCAAATCAGGC